>LUCH01004041.1:0-25240 GCA_013368495.1 Paragonimus heterotremus | reverse complement strand
AACACGTCGAGATATTTCACTGCATGTTGGAATAATCGCGTCCCCGATTTGATCATCCACAAAAGTACTTCAAAATTGCTTACAGCCATTGTGACTATCTATCGAAGAAGAGTGCCTGAGAAGTAGGTGAACGTCCTAAAGGCAAATTACTGCCAGACCTCGGGTAGAGTTAGGGCTTATGGCAGAGAATAACCAACCTTTAGCATCTCACGTGGGGTGCGAAAACGTTGTCCAGCACGCCGCCCTTCTTGTTCAATTTTGCAGCAGACGAGCCTTCATGCACTCGACTTCGAGTACGTAGACGACATCGACCCAATCTGTGAGGACTCACAGGGAGCCCAGGACATCTTAGACAGATTAGGGACAACAGTTCGTCAGTTTGGTATGATTTTTTGAACATACTAAACGCAAAGTGTTGTTGCAAGACTGGCAGAACCCTGAGCCTATTTCCACCCCACGTGGAAGTAGATGAAAAGTTCACGTATCTTGGGAGTTGTACCAGCGCCGGTGGAATATTTGAAGAAGATACAAATCGTAAAGCTAAAGCCCGAATGGCGCGTGTCAACTTACACGAACCGCAGCGTCAATAAGATCTTGGACTTTTGTGAAGGAACAGGTGTACAGTGCCGCCGTAAGAGCAGTCTTAGTATACAGTTGTGAAACCTGGTCCATGCGCACGCAGAATCGTCGCAGAGTGTCCGTTTCCGACCCTCGATGTCTCCGGAACATTATCAGTGTGTAGTGGGAACACAACGTCAGCAATGACAAACTTCTCTGATGTGTTTACCAGGACAGACTCTGTCGGCCCCTCAGCATAATGCTTTCGTCGCACAAGCTTCGTTGACTTGGCCAAATCTTATGAACGTCAACTCATCTTCTGCAACGCCATGCCTTGTTTGCGAGTGATGGAATAGGCTGAAAGCTGTAGCGTGGTTTCCAACGCATGGACTTGGTTCATGATATGGAAGCTTGTTTCGGTAGGGCGTTTCCGGCTTTCAGGCTGGGGTCCAAAGGATAACGAACACCTTTAGTTGAAAACACTGTCTGATGAGACGGGGACTAGAAGTCACCGGTGCTAGTATTACGAATCACTGAGTGTATCAGTGTGATTTTGTTCTCCGTCCTAACATCTTCCTTCTTTATTTTCGACAGCCTTTCTCCCTCATGTGCTGTGGCGTGTTTATCTTTTTATATAGTCAATTCACGTTAAATATACATACATGTACGTATGTTTTTAAAAAAAAACTTGACTCTCAACTTCAACCTGCGATGGAGGTGGTATCACCAATACCACATCCCTGAAGTATGGAGCTGGTAAAAAAAAATCCCGAGTCCAAACCCAAGAGCTTACCCTAATAATCATACGTCCCGGAACTGTCGACCCGGCAACAAAATCCAGACCAAAGGGCTTACTCGATGGGCATGTCCCCCTAACCGAGTCGGGTGAGCGAACCGGCACAACACACCACTAAAACCACAGCCAGATTAGCTGGCTTGTGAGTAGGGTTTGGGTATACATGCATTTATAATCTAGTCGTTCGGCCTCATCGACGGCCACGATTGATACACCTGGTTTTTCACAAGTCCCTAACCCTTTCAGCGCTTGAAAAGCAATGCTGGACTGGGAACCAGTATGCATCAGTGAGTGCCAGACGGACAAAGTAAAAATACACCTCCCTAACAGTCTGTGTTATCATGTTAGTTTTCTCACCAAATGATAGATAATGAAAACTACATTCATGAACGAAGCAGATTAACAAATCACTAAAAGGCTGATCAAAACCTAACAATTTTCTCATAGAATCTGGGGCACGTCACGTTGTTTCCAGGTTTGTCATGCCATTTGTGAACTCTGACGTGACGTTTTATAGCCATGTTGTCAGAACAACAGGCTTCGTTTGGCACCCCTCAGTTTTTTGGTCTCGTTACTGAACCGTGCCGTTCTACCTCCTGTCAACATCCCTTATTTGACCATTTTATCCGTGGTTGAGGACAGCTTGTTGAGTTATTGAGATCGGCGTGGACAGCTCATTCAAAAATGTTATTCAGAATGAAGTGCCTGCACCTTGGAAACTAGCATCGCCTTGGAAAAACGATTTATCCGGGATGCGAAGATCGTTTAGTTTGGGTCGACACAAAACGTTCGCATCATACGGGTTGCGGTTAGGGGAGTAGGAACTAGGGTAACATGTTGATACATGTGAGTACTCATTAAAGTGGGCGGGGTAAGAGGCGTAACGCACTCCTGACAAGTATCGTGTTTGTTCGCAATCTGACTTCTCTAGGACTGTACAGATTGTGCGCATAGATGCTTCTGATGGCGAACAAGCAAAACACACCCCGTGTGTGCTGTGCCCGTTCGCCTACCTGATCCGATCAAGAGGTTTGACTGTTGAGCAAGCCTGTTGGTCTGGAGTCCGGTGTAGGTAGAAAAATATCAACTATTCGGAAGCATCACAAAAATCAAAGCCATGTGAATTTTGTTGACAGGTCCTTATTTCTGGGATGTAATGCATATGAAACATTCCTCGTGTGAATCACTGCGTACTATACTTGACTGTACTAGTTTTCATAATTTGTAGTACTCTGAAATGCAAACCGAAGTGACTGAAGGGATATCGCTTTGGTCTACTTGCTAATATTTACCTATCTCTCGCATGTATCATTTCAGAGATAGAAATATTCGCCAACGTTTTTTCTAGTACTGTTTTCAAATATGAAAACGCTTGTTTGTACGTTTTTTCAGGTGGGTTTAATCGATTTAACACTAACTTCCTTATGACTCTCGGTCTACGAAATATTGTTATCTCTCTTGAAAGAATAAAAACTTATTTTTGACATAGCTTTTGTAAATAATTCACATATTTTTCCTGTTGGTAAACGATGAACACTGGGTAATTCAAACCACCAAATTGTAAGGCTTTTTCCAACTGTTCAAGGTAAAACTGGCTACCGACGGTTAACCGATGGCCTCAATTGCAACCTAAAGCAATGGCAGTCTTTTTGAAAATTTCGATAGACTAGGAGAATGCTTTAAACAAAAGACTCCGGACTACTTTCTCATCTTGATCTTTGTTCTGATGACTAATACTCTTATTAAACGCTCTTCGTAAGTGCTGCTAGTTTCATATCCCCTCATTCCAAGAACCACTTTCGAAGCGGATAACGTACATTTCAAACAAGCAGAGTTTGTCAACAATCATAAAAGAATTACGTCGCTTGATTGCACTGTGCACTCAGACCTTGCTCGGTGAAAAAATATTCCAACGAAATCTTGAGGCAGATAATTGGTGTCTGTCGCCTCAGACAAATATCGCGATATTAAAGAGTTAAACCGTATGTTTGCGGGTTCACTAAACGTTCCTTCATTTTCGGTAGGTGAATCACCCCTTCGATTGACAACTTCTTCTCGATTGAACGTATAGCTATATTTAAAGAAATGGTGCAACTCGAAGCAGGCAAGATAGAAGAGCAAGGTGGAGTTTCGCCAGTTATGCTTAGTCCGTCGAGATTCTGACTGCTTCTTTTACAATGTGTATCACACGGAAAAATTATGGACTGCAAGAGAAGTGCTATTCTCAGGCCGGTACGAAGGAAAGGCGCATCCAAAGATCGACCAGCTGTATATACCTCGGTGGCGTTGAAAGTTTTTGAGAGATCTCCTTGAAAGTTTGATGTTGCAGAATAACTACTCTGGTCCACCACCGTTTGCATATCACCAGCCTCGGCTCATGTTTGACACATCCTCCTCTATTGTACACTTAATCTTGTCATCCTGGTTAGCAAACACAAGGGGGAGTTCGTATCTGTTTTCTCGATTATGTTAATGCCTTCGACTATGTCAATAGAGAGATTCTGTTCTGTCTGTTCAGGGTGTGATATTCAATCATCCCTCAAAATGCTGTTTGGAATACTTTCCGAGTCGCTTCCAGTTTACACGCTTAAAAGGGAAGAATGTTTCCACTAGCCAGAAATTTGGATGCTATTCAAGTGTTCATTTTCTCCTTATTTTTCTTTACCTTTTATGTGACCCCAAGCTCATTTCCAAAAAATCAGCTTTGCCGTAGTATGCAGATAATCCGGTCCTTGGTGTCTAACATTCTGAAACAGCTTCCTCTCTGCCCGTAGAATGGCCTTATTAATTAGGCTAGTTAGCCTAACTCATGCTCTTTATAGCGCAAAATACGTTCGAATGACTTGGTGTTTTGTTTTCCTTTTCAAGGAAACATCTAGACAGTAACTTCTTGGTTTTTTCTCAAATACAAGATGAAAACAAGTTTCTTCGTAGGTCTAAATCTATCAGGAGTATTTAGGTGTCATGTTCAGCCATAACTTGACAAGGTCTCTTTCTGTTAACAATGTTTTACTATAGTAAGGAGATTAATCCTTGATGTTTTATATCTAAAATCGCTCTCAACCCTGTATTATTTTATTTTCCGTTTTGTGCACGCATACGTACTTTTCCCCTGGCTATATTGTTCTCCGGTTATTTTTCATGGTTTTCTAATTAGATCAATCAAACACCTATCAAACTTTAACGGTATTCCCAAGTATAGTCTGATTGACTCCATATTGGTTCAACGTGTTAAGGCTTGTCTATAGAATTTTGTCCGATTTCGATCAACTTTATCATTCTGCTTTTCTTAAGTGCACATTAAAATCCTTCACTAGATTCCCCTTCAAATCCATTTAGACGCGTACATGTGTGTGCACGGTTAATTTGTTATCTTCTACCAAACACACTTTCTTATTAATCACGACGACTTTGAGAAGTAAATAACCGTTAAGTTAAGATAACGAGATCACTAAACATTCTGTCGGCTGAGGATGTGATTGTATAAGTGTTGAATATTCATCTCTCAAGATGCATAAAGCAAACTCTTGATCTGACATGACTTGAGAAAAGAACAAAGTAGCTGACGGTGCTCTGTCCGCAAGGAACAGTTCACCGCTACTGTACAGACTTGTTGCACGTTAACGCAAGCGAACAGGCAGAAGATCAACTGACTCAAAGTGATTAGAGACATTTATAGTCGGCTGCGCCGTTTTCGCAACCTCTGATGAGTATGAGTCATTCACCGGATCATCGCTTTATTAGTTCACTTGATTTAACATAATTCAGTGAAAGCCATCCAAAGATGAAAACATTTAGAAATCAAGCGAAATACGGAAGGTGACTGGGAGAAGTGAATTGAACTTTCTTGATCATACTGTCAAAAGTTCCAGCTACAAGGACTTACTGCATGAAAATTTGGTCGCAAAATTGATCGCAGCCGTACAGGATATATTTGGAATAACATCCGCTGAGAGGTTTTCAGGGTTACGGAAATGTAACTGATATCGTATAAGAGGTTGGTAGTTCCGAAAATATGGTAGAAGTTAAAACAAGAACACAGTGGCATGAAACAAGACATGGGTATTGCTAAATACGCAAACTAATTTTGTGCTGACTATGGCTCAGTAATGTATAGTGCTTGAGAAATGCTATTCATTCAAGAGGTACAGGTTAGCACAACAAGCGATTAGTCAAAGAATAATTGACAGCAAGTAAAGATTATCAAGACAAGCTAGGAGCAAGAACCAAGCACTTCTCGTGTGTGGTCCGTTCTCATTAAACGATGCCAACTCCACATGTGTACGGCTAACAAGCGCGGGCTGAACGTCCAAAATTATCCTGATCAAAAATGTAGAGTCGAAACAACTTAGTTACCGTAGCCACTGACCCCTCAGCCTAAGTAATCTTACGAAACAGGAATATCACATTATCGATGATTAAATTGGGCTTAATGATGTAATCAGATTGTGGGCAACCAATGTGGCACTGCAAAATAGGCTGAACACACGATTCGACACTTGTTGAAGATAACAATGGAGCACTGTTTGGCCTCGAACGAGACGAGACATTAGAAACAACTGCTAGTGTTACTGTTAAACAGCCTACGTATACAGTCCTTCCTCAATTAACACTAATGTACCTCTCCTCGGAAAAAATGACAGTATACGAGATTGACGTTATAACACAAGAAGACAAGGGTAATGGCTAAGTGCTATCCATTTATTAAACAATAATTACTTCCGTCGCCACTCATGTCAAGAAATATGTTAGTTTCCCATTTGCCCAACCACAGATGTAGCTTTTGCTATTTTCTTTTTCCATATTTCTCTACAAGAGTTAGTTAAGAGGGAAAACTAAATACAAGGTGTGAAGAAATTGAACAGCCAAATCGATGTAAACAGAGTATATTCTAGTCAAAAGTTTCTAAAAGAAAAAATGCACTAAGACTTCAGCCACTTTCAACCAACTTTGTGAATGATAGGATATCAAAGCAGTCAGATGATATATAGGGTCTCGTCGGTAAAACTTTGCATGGTTTCAGTCTGGGAATTCGGTTCACTAAATGCCGTGAAATTCAACGTTTTGGCACTGCCAAACGTCAGAATGATTTCATAAACGATGAAGATAGCAGCATGACGCCGCTTCCGAGAATGTTACTAACAGTTGCATATAGAAACCATAAGCAGCTTACAAGTTCCGGCTTTCCAAAGTTGCATAAATTTTGGCACAGGACGGTGATACAGGCAAACACCGGTTCTCTGTATCTACCGTCGCAGTCTAAAAATCGCGTGCGAGGATGATGGGAAGGATGAAACGGGGAGTTGTAGAAACGATTAACATATAAATTGACGAACATGACGATGACGCATGATGTTAACAGGACCATGAGTGCAACGATAGGAGGGAGCCAATTTCGCTGAGGTGTCGAATGAAGATACGAGGGATTCCGCAACAAAAAATCCATCCAAGTCAATATAGCGACGACAGATGAAGATGACGGTGAAACGAAGCAGGGCTGAACTGACCCTCATGTGAACGTCACAAAAACCTTCCAAATTACCTACAGGATTATAACCAATCGACCTAAGATAGTCTACTGCCGAAGTTCAACGACCGAGGAATCCAGTACAATCAGATTTTGTAACCCTAACTCATATTTCCACCAGAACGTTTCCCGAGCACTGGAACCATTAAAATCACCAAACGGTGATGACCGACATAGCGTCACACCAACATCTGGTCAAGTAACAGGGTGTTTGATAAACTTACAATACAGTCTTGACCAAAGAAGTGGACTGAAATAAGCATTAACGATATCTCACTAAAATAAGCACTACACAATCCGCGTTCTGCTTCATGACACCGGTTGACGATATCTCTGTAATTCTGTTAACGTGAGAAACGACGACCGGGAACGGTGTTTGTCACATACATACAATGCAAAAAAAAACGTACACATTTTAGGAGGGAAATGAGTGGCATACACGTGATGATGGACTAGTTGGCTCTAATATCTACTTTGTGTAAATCTAATGCACATTCCTCCTGGCGTTGACTACTGTATGCGTCGTGTATACATATTAGTATTCATTTTCCCGAGCCGACGCTGTACCACGGAGTCAAAGTGAGACCAACTGTATTTGGCGTAGCCTCTGTGTGCGCGGGTGAATTGTGTAAGCCGGTGGCCCAACTGTCAGTATCTGGTCCTCGATGCTTGCTTTGGTTAACGTGAATCATCAGAAATGCAATGCACAGATCGCGAAAATTGAACACGCGATCGGCGAGGAAATGGCAAATACTCATAAACTAAACCAATGGAATGCAAAAAAATATGACAATTTGCGAGACAGCTTTTGAAAACAGTAGGCCTCTTCTGGGATTGGGGAGGAGGTGTGTTTGTTTGAAGGCTATCCATAAATGGTTGCTCGAGTTCAGGTTACGAGGATATGGGAGTGTGACCGCTTAAAGAAGCGGAGTATGGGCAGTCGAAAGACAAGTATTAACAATGAAACAACACCAGAAACATCCATAAGCGTATAAGTTAAACCTCAAGCGTTTTAGGCCACAAAGTGCTTGTTGCTATATGATGCACAAGGTCAGGGGTTGAAGGTTATTGTATTACCAGAACTCAGATAACGCCGGCGGCAAAAAGGCCTGAACTTTCAACAGTGTGAGTGGAAATCTGATGTTTTACCATCGATCTATTGCCAGCATGTAAAAACGAGTGGCAACAAAATGTATTACTGATTACAAGTAGCGAAGTCAGACATTTTGTTGTGATTGGTTACATCAATCTCTAGACGACAAAATGAGCATTCTGAATTCAGCAGTATTCATATCACGTACAGCCAGATAAACTGCGTAGTATAAGTTGAACATTCTCTTAAATACAACCAGCCTACTCGAGCAGAGAAGCCAACATTAAATCATTACAAGGGAAGCAACAGCATCAAACTAGAAATTCCAATGTACTAAACAGTAAGTTTCCAGTTTCTGCTGTCGTGTGACGTCTTGGATATCAGGCGTGGATTGGATACCATGAGGCTGTCAAAACCTGGACGGGATGACCTGGAATAAACACAGACTTGAATGAGAGGCCATATGAATGGAAGCCGACGTCGACAGACTGTTCAACACCCACCCGGATCAAGAAATGAACAAAAGGCATATAGGTGATCAAGGAACATACAGTTATTCAGTTACCTAATGCTGACTGGTGCGCATGTACGTGCAAAACATAAACCACGTACATGGTGGTGCGTGCTCGCCGGATCGCCAAACCTGTCTGGAAGTAGTGGACTGATAACCGTGGTCGTTCCGTGGTGACAAGGAAGAACGTATTCTGCTGCTGCTGCCGCCGCCGCCTCCGGTCGGTGTTTCGCGCGAATAGTACGGATTCCGCGGAGCACCTCGTCTGGCCGGGGGGCAGCATGACCGATGCACCCAGGACTCTTGGTGGGGAGCCAGGTCACAGGTAGGGCCGTGTGTTGTCGAATAGTAGCTACGATCGCCATTAGTTAAATGATATGGGCCAGGAAAACGAGACTGATTGTAAGGCTTGATTGGTTGTTCGCGAAATTGAGTCAGAGGTGGTTGGTCAAAAGCTGTGTAAATAAAGAAAAAGCATTATTGTCAGTAACGCCTAAGGAGAACAAGGACTCACTTTTGCAGATCAGGAATACATGTGGTTACATTCATTCCAGATCGGAAGTCGGACGTTCAAACCTGAGCACGGCTGACAATTCACACATTTTACTACACCTTTTTAGATCAAAGAGGTCTAGACATCACTTTCGCGTCTCGGTGTCAATTTAAGATATCCCAAAGAATTTATCTGGATTTAAACAGCGAACGGAGCCGCACGCCTAATTTGCGCGTGGGTAGGCTGACAGATACACGGATTGGTTGGCCCTTACAGAATGGGAAGACACAGACCCATCGCCAGCAGGCAGTAAGCAAGGTTAGTGCGCCTGGATCCGGTTAGCAAACGGGCGAGAGTGCAGGCTAACACGTAAGTGATGTGTACCGACAGCGTGGATGCGGTCGCACGAAGTATATCAAGAAGATGCAACCAGTACAAGTAAATAATATACAATAAACTTTACAGGTAGTGTATGGTTCATCTGTAGTGTACAAAAAATGCTCCAATAACGGTATTTGTTTCACCCGAACCCACACGTAGTCCTCTTGGTCACGGTCCACTAGTGTGATCTGGTTCAAACATCATATTCGACGCAATCCACTTTACACAAAACATCTTTCAAAACAACACAAGTTTCCAGAGAACAACGGACCTCAATCTGGACAACATTTCTGAACGAGCAGCCCACTCCGATCTCAACAACGCAGCAAGTTGCCTTCATCACGGCTTCCATACACGAATAACATGGTCAGAAAGGACACGTTAACGGAGAGTGGGACAACAAGGCTCAGTAACAAGGCCACAAAATCGAGCCATGCTGAGCGATGCCTAGCTTACCGTTGTGTTAGAATAACCATAAAAGGTCACGTCAGAGTCTACAAATGGCGCGGCAAGTCTAATAACACCGCATGACGTGTTTTGGGTTTTATGGTAAATTTGTTAGTTTTCGACTATTCTCTCGATAAGTTGAAAATCTGTGCTGGCCATGAATGCAGCATCCGTTGGCGAAAAAGATGTCGTGATAGCACAATATGTTAGGGAAATATCGGATTTCTCATCCGTCCATTTGAAGTCACCCACACAAACAGGTCACCTGACCAGTGCTATCTATCAAGTGTTGAAATGCCTATACAGACGTATGTGAGCAGCGAGGTACTGTTGATCCTAGATGAAAGAGCCGAGCCACCTGACCTGAAACCCGCGTACAACCCTGTTCCAGTTAGTCCGGTTGTGGTCAAAGCAAAAGGTTGAGGCCGTTCGTTCACCTGATTCGGTTGGGAGACCTGTATTTGAGCAAGCTCCTTTGGTTTGGACTCAAGGCACCCAAACCGGATCCACATTTCGTCAACGATCGGCCCTAATCTGACAGTTTCAGCCCAGGCTTCAGCAGTCAAGGCATCCATCAAACAGTTGCTCAGATTGTAGCGAAAAGGCGTCCAATAAAGCACAGTCTCTATTGTCCAACTCGCTAGTTATCATGCCGCACGCGCGCCCGCGTTTATGAGTCAGCATTCCAGTCCACATCCCCCGGTTTCCGCTCACGCGTCGTGTGCAATTTGGCCAGGTTTATGTGTTCGGCGTCGTCCATTGGGGATTTTCCGCGTGCAAATCTTCGTCCGTTGGTGCGACTTCGTTCAACGATGGCTCGTCCGGTTTCTCGTGTTGTCCGCCATCTATCCACTATGGGCTTTGACCGTAATCCACGACCGTGTCGAGATATTCCTGCGAGTGTTGGAATAACCACGCCTCCAATTTGGTCATCTATCCTATTTTGCCCGCCATGTCTCCCTCGTTGGTCCGATCCGGTCGAGCGATGACTCATCCGGTCGCCCACGCCGTCTTCCATCGGCTCGCTGTGGGTTTTTAAACGTACCTGCCCCTGTGTTGAGGTATTCCGCGAAAGTTGGAATACTCACAATTCCTGCCTGACAGTCCACCACAAGATGATAGAACACTGGTGTGACAGATATGTTGTCCATGTACGTTGTATGTCGTACGAAATCACCCACGTTCTCAGTGATCACCACCTACGTGTTAGCCTGTACCCCGGTAAGCTTGGTAACCGGGTTCGAACAAACTAACCTTGGTTACTCCTTGCTGGCGTTGGACCTGTATTTTTTTATTCCGTAAGAGCCAACCAATATGTGTGTCTATCAGCCTATCTGTGAGCACATTAGTTGTGCGACTCTGTTCCCAGTTGAAATCCAGAGAAACCCCCGGGACATCTTGAACTGGAAAAGGTAAAGAATCTTAGCTGAGTCACTATGATCGAGTCAGTAAAGTGGGTACGACGGTCAACGCTACATCAAGATGTTAGTACTTGTGGCAATTTCCCCTAGTTGAACAGAACACTAATAATGGTACAAAAATGGGGCAACTCAAGTGTTGTCAGACTTCCATAACGACGTGCAATATACGGCGTTTTGTAAATCGAATTCCGTGCAACTTAAACACTGATCCTAAGTAACAATGGCTTTTAACGGATACTTGGAGATAAACTGAAGTTCGTAGTCTGTAATGGAAATATACCAGGACGGATTATTCCTTGCCACGACGGTACCCAAAGTATAGCCTAGGGCACCACCGGTCTGCAGGCCGGATGTGGCCCGCGGTCCCAAGATAAAACAGTGCTAATGTGCATCGATACTTTCTAAATAAGAAATGCATACAAAGCAAGTTATGAACACAGTCGACTGACACCAACGCGGAGGACGTTCTGTACTTGGTCTCATCCAGTTTCTTACCTGATATTGTGAGACACTCGTGTGACAAATCGTACCAAACATCACACCGGTCCCGTTCGTGCGTGACCTCATAAGTCGAATGTTATCTCAATAAAATAAGCATTATAATCAATTTTATGTTTTATTATGGCTACCAACACTTGGTGGCCAAAGACGTGTGATAACGAAAGATTGTGCAGAAGAGGAAGTGCGTTGAACCTTTTGGTTTCTTTTGAATGATATTGAGCGCAATGTTAATTTGCTGATATGATCACAATTACTCTTGAAAGTGTACACAACTTTATACTGGACCATATTAGATAACGTGTTCAGCTTGGTATCCACTCAAAACGTGTGAAATGGCGACATAGTATTGTGTTTAGAAAGCGGAGGAGAACAAGCTGAACCACTGTTTTAGCTGAACGAGGTCCACCAAAAACGCACTGGCTCAGTCCCCACTCAGGAGAAGGTTGCCGACACATGGCTTGGAATCACGGATGTCCTATGTAAAGTCACGTTTTTAGCACCTACTTCACAAAGTTTCCTTCGTCCACCGTACTCAGCGGTTTATCCGAATTGTCTATTACACCCTGAAACCGACTGATATATTGTTTACAACTCATAAACGTAATCAATATGTGCAACTTTCTAACGATTCCCCATCGGTTCACCTTAACAAGAAAATCACTATCTAGGCTTAACTATGTACAAATTCTGAAGACTCGTCGATCTTTTGCGTGACTATTTTACCAACCCCAAATTACTTACCTACTTAAGGGATCGACTCTCATCATCATCATTATCATTCCTCACTATCTCTGGTGTTCTTAAGGATACAACGTTCGTATTCACGATCCGATTCGCAAAGCCATAGGTATGTGTGAGAGTCAGTGATGAGATTAGGTTGAATAAGTGAAAGTTACATAGATAGTTTTTTACAGTCATCAGTTACTTTGTAAAGACTAAAAAACAGACGGTAAAGCAAGTGGAATCAAGAAACTACTTTACAGACTCCAGAAAATAGGGTTCTCAGTTAGCAATACCATTACGTATTCAGAATTAGTAATAAAAATGTGAATCACAATGATCGAACAAAAATGGGACCACAAGATATGAAGTCGGTGATGTACAACCGAAATCATACAAGGGCCCACATTGCTACACATATACATAGCTGTTCAGTGAGCTTCACAGAAATCAGTTCAGGGTTCAATCAAATTCAGGCTAGACGAAGAACTGAATGTTTGAGTGTAAATGTGCTGGATCCGGTATGTAGAACTTCTTACAGAATTTGTTCAGCAAAGTCAATTTTCTCCAAAAATGAGCTAGTTTCCAAGATTTACTCGAAAAATGTTTAGTGATTACAAATCATACCTTTTCGCAACATAACGAGAAAAAGCTTGATTTTCGTGCATGCTTCTGTCTGTTGAGCGGCCGACTCCATTTTTACTGCATCAATTTAGGTGGAATTCTTCAGGGCTAACCAAGATCCATCTAATGTAGACGTTGGTCTGTTATGACGTTAGTCTGGTTTGACAGTAAACATATTCTCATATGAAAGTCAAGGTTTTCTGTGTTTTCCCGGGGTTGTGGGTATCGTTACATTCAGTCCTGCGTGTTCGTGTATCGTAGTATCGTCAACTTTTGTCCACAACAAGGGACAATACAGCACTGGATAAGGAATGGCATGCCCGTCGGAAATGACAATCACTGTTATTCTCAACTGGTCTACCATGGAAACTGTTCGTATACTTTTTTTTAATGAGATACAGCCATGCTACCGGTGCATCGGATCAGAAATAATACCAACCGAGACAGAAGCAGAGTCTTTGGTGGATGACTTTTGGGTCGAGGTTAACTAATCGTGTGTACCTGCAAAAACGTCACACACACCTGGAGTTTGTTGAGACAGACTGGCACACTGAGATCAAAATCCGTCCAGGAAATAAACGTGTCATAAGCCAACTGATATCAACCATCTTTTTCCCACATTTTTTAAACCTGATGCTGAAGCCGTCAACCGACAGTTAACTCATCTACTATCAAACAGGTTTAAATTTACCTGCCACTATTCTAACCAAACCTGCCGTTTATTGATCACGTTATGAAAATGGCTCCCAAACTAATTGATCAGACCATCATGAGGTACGTCTGGTGCTGGTAACAAAGAGCAGTCTGGTAAACAGCGTTATTATTTTCCCTAGTAACACCAGCTCCCTTTGATCACTGTGAGGGGCAGACCAGTTTGCGATGCAGCTGCGTTCATCACATACTCACAACAATGAGACGAACACCAAAAACCAAACAACCTTCGTTTTAACGTCACCCTTAACAACTACACATCAACAGTCGATATGACTGTCATGTAACCGTGTAACAAGATATGTAAACAAAACCGATAAGACCTCATTCGATGGTTTTCAGTTGTGTTCAGTTATAAGTAAAATACAAATTATGAGTTTAGCCAACATGGCTTACTCTTTTCGCAAAGAAATGCCTGAGTTATTTAATACCACCTTGATAAGTTGGGCCACCATTATACTCCTAGACAAATATTAAATACTAGTCTCTGTGCACTCATGAATAAAGTAATCCTTCAGAGACCTGGAATTAGATCATAGGATAACAGTCATCTTCATATCCATTTTGAGTGTTCGACCTCAATGAAACACCCTTCGGACTGACAGTGTGCATGTTTCTTTTAGATACATTCTTGCTACCAACAGGACATCTCTCTCCCTTTCCTTTGAGTTAGATTACAGAATTTACCAACAGTTCTTTCAATATAATGGTTGTCGTGATCAAAAGATTAAACATCTGATAACCCTGCAATCAAAATTTTGTGGTTCATAAGCCAGATTGTATAGATCGCACAAAGTAACAGTAAACAAGAGTGGACAATGTAGAATTCGTCAACTGAACACTATAACCGCGGATAACGAAGCACCGGTAAAAGCGGAATAACCCAATAAAATCGTGAGGTAGATAACATGCTAGGAATGTGTCGACTGTGTCTTTTAAAATATGTGAATCATTAGACTGATACAGTAGTTTAGTGGTGGGACAACCGTTGGAATAAAAACATTTTAGCTACTAGATACACGCCAATGTGTTATGTCTCCTTCCCAAAATCATCTACCAAAGTGTCTGACAAACTTTTTTTACTTCATCTTTGGAGACAACACAACCCGGGCAACTTGAGCGGAACCCGACAGTGAATTCCGAATATTGTAAGCTATTGCGAGAACACCTGGGGAAATAGATGGGGCACACGTGATGTAGATCTTTCGAACTCGACATCTTAGGTTGCAACTTATCGCGAAGGCTTCCTACTTCTCTCAACTGCTTGGTGTATCGTAAAACTCGTACGAAACTTGGCGTCTCCGACCGAATTAGTTGGCTATTTTGATGTAATTACGTTGATATTCGCAGAATAACAAGATCACTTGCACTTTATCATGAAACAAGTTTATCAGATACGATGTAAGAGCGTAATGGTTTGAACTACCGATCGTGTTACTCACGGCAAAACGTACTCACACTCTATCTCAGGTGCAGAGCAACAATCTAGAATCCGGCACGGTTCCGAGATCACGCCAACTTATCCAGTCTAGTGTCTTGTTCGATTTTCTAGTCAGTAACGAAACCTTTTCGTCCAAACTTCGTAACCAATCGTTCTCGAGATGACGGAAGCACTGATCACTAAGTAGGATATTTTTGAGTGAGGCATCTAATGATGGTTCCAGGGTTTCGTTGATCGTCAGTGAAGCGATATACTCAGCTGAACATTCCCTGTTGATAATTTCCAGTCTACCGCGTAAAACTAAGTCATATATTGTTCTGAACAAGCAAATGTGATTAACCCAATCTACCACCGATAGAAGCGACACAACTGTATTGATTAAACGACAGGGAAAGATACAGCCTACGCGAAAAACTTGGACATGCCGATTTTGGCTCACTCGCACCGACAAAAGCAGGCCGTCACGTGACTAAGTCGGATGCATTCAAATCACTCGGACTGATAACTGGCTTACGTGACTCTAGAGGTCAGTGTTGGCGACAAGGTCTCTTGCCGCATCCACATATCTCGTGGCCAAACGAGAGGGCGTCGACCGGTTTGAGCATTCTGTGCAGTCCAAAAAGAGATTTTGCAAGTTGGACATAAAATTACTAGTTACATACTGTAAAACAACCCTCTGTTCGCAATGGATCCGCACACAATTGATTTAGATTAACATACATATTTTACACAGATCCAACCCGTATCCATCTTTATAAGACCGGAAACATCCTGTGAATGTTCTATCTTCCATAATTTAAACAAATTGGCAATACTCATTGCTTTCACACAAATAACACTCAACGATGTTATACGTGAAGCACGACTCCGGCGGTAGTGTCACCGAATTTTCGTCTCACCCCTAAGTGGAACCTGGAGACGATTCGCATTCGGCGTGTGCCAGGACCAATTTATCTGATAGAAGAACTTAGACAGTTTTTTGGTATGCATCCAAAAATATGGACATTGAGATTTGTGTAGTAAGCAACATTGACAATTTCAGCATAATGTTGAACTTTCCTCCTACCAAGTGTATTCTGCTCAATAGATTGACGTGCAAGTAAGCTTGATTAAATGACTCATAGATGTCACTCGAAACAACGAGCTTGCGTTCAACCCTGACAGACCCAGAACTAGGCTATATACATCCAATAAACACCAGAAGAATTCTAATGCCGGAAGAACACTAAATACTGGGACACAATGAAACGACAGAAAGTAATCAACGAGCGGGTGTCTACAAACATAACTTGTCCAACAACGTCAGACCAACTGATTTTGAATCAAGACTGTTCGAATGAAAGAATACTAAAGTTCAATGAATAAGCAAATGTTCTACGCACCGAAAAAAATTTGGTACACAGGAAACTAACTGTTCGATTCCAAATTCCCTAACCCAACGGGGCAGGTACTTCAGTTAATTCCATTTTCGCTCTTGTTAGAGCTCGTCAGTAGCGTGTCAACCAGGAATAGGACTCTGGTAACGCTTCCATTAGACAACCGTATTGACCACTGCGCTAATGACCTCATACAAGGCACGAGTGAAACACGACCACATTCGCCCGTGAGTAGTGTAACATGTCTCATGAATGCGTGGTCGGAGTTCCATACCTTTTTCCAATTTAAAATGTCTCCATATCACTTTCACGTTTCGATATCAATTTAAGATGTCCCAAGGGGTTTCTCTGGGTTTCAACAGGGAACAGAGTCCCACGCCCATTATGTGCATTGTACGTTGACACACACACACGGATTGATTCACTCCTACAGAATGAAACAACACACTTCCAACACCAGCACGGAGTAAACAAGGTTAGTGTGTTCGAACTCGGTTACTAGGCTGACCTGAGTGTAGGCTAGCGCGTACGCGATGAACACTGACGACGTGAGTGAGTTCGTACGACGTAGAATGTACATGTACATGGTCAAGCCGGTCTTATGTCAGTGGGTACACGAACAACCCATTCAGATTAACATGGGCTTCAATCTTCGTCGTCGTCCGAACGATCGGATAGATCGGACAAACCCTGTGCTGATTGCCATATGAATAACAGATTGACGGATGCCTTGACGGCTGAAGACAGGGCTGAAACAGTCAGAGTGATACGGATCATCGACGTATTTTGGACCCAGGTAGAAATCCCCGAATGCAGACCAAAGTGCTTACCCAAATACAGGTCTCCCAACCGAGTCAGGTTAACGAGCATCCTCAACAGCCATCGCTCAAGAAGATCGGACCAAGGGACCAGGAATGGCAGGCGGAAAACCCCCGACAGAAGGCGTCGGCCACACACACAAACCGGGCAGAGGTACACACGATGTGTCAGCGGAAACCGTGTGGGTGTTTTGAACCGGAATTCTGTTTCCTAATCGAGAGCGCGCGTGTGACATAAGAACAGGCGATTTGGTCAATAAAGATTATGCTTTATTAGACGTTCTTTCTCTACACTCATCCGTTGGTCCGATCTCATTAAACAATGGCTCGCCGGTCGTGCGTGTTGTTCACGATCCGATCGTTGTGGGCTTCTGGGCGTGCCACGCTGCGTTGAGGTATTCCGCCGAGAGTTTGAATACTCCCACCTCTGGTTTGGTAATCCACTAAACTAGCACGATAATTTCCACACCAACCGATGGACAATAAGATGCTGCACTCATGGCTGACACAACTTTTCAACTTACCAAGAGAATGGTCGAAAACTAACCAATTTCCCATAGGACCCGAACTATGTCATGCTGTGTTGTTAGATTTACCGCGCCATTTGTGGACTCTGACGTGATGTTTTATGGTTATTCTACCACAACGGTAAGCTAAGCATTGTTTGGCATGTCTCAGTTTTGTGGCCTTGTTACTGAGCCTTGTTGTCCTACTCTTCGTTAACGTGTCCTATTTGGCCATGTTATTCGCGTATGGAAACCGTGATGAAGGCAACTTGCTGCGTTGTTGAGATCGGAGTGGACAGCTCGTTCAGAAATGTTGTCCAGATTGAGGTCCATTATTCTCTGGAAACTTGTGTTGTTTTGAAAGATGTTTTGTGTAAAGTGGATTGCGTCGAATATGATGTTTGAACCAGATCACACTAGTGGACCGTGACTAATAGGACCGTGTGTGATTTTGGGTGAAACATCTACCGTTATTGCAGCATTTTTTATACACTACAGATGAACCATACATTGTATGTAGACATTATTAGTTATCGTTAGTTATAATTGATCATATTTTGTTTTGTGCTTATCAATACGGCCTACAGCATTATATGAGACCACTTGTACATTTTCTGCATCAACTAGTCAGTTTCCATTCTCAGCGTCTTTTTGTATATTGCATCGGGTTAGGGCGTATCTGGAATTGGTGACAACTGAAGGCAGGGTTGAAACACCCTGAATAATAGATCGCCCGCGGTCTCCAAGCCCGGGTTGATAGTAGCCATGGTAGAATGGCAGACCACTGCTAATCCATTTTTGGCTTCAGGTAATTAAGGCATAATTAGGGCGAGACAGACTGCCTCGTGTGAGCGACGTAGAGGTCTTCTAGCTACTGTGCTAACAGAACAGTACGACTGTGGATAGACCCGAGTGACCGCATTTCAGTACTGTGGCTGGTCAAGATAAGGGTGGACATTTGGAGTGTTTTGTTAAATACGAAACTGTGTTAACTAGTATTTTGTCATGAACCAGCCAAACAACTTACAGTAGAAACCAACCACTGGATGCACATCATTTATCTCTTTTGTTTCATCAATATTTTCTGAAGAATTGAAATAACCGTTAGTTGTACTTGAGTTAGGCTGTTCTCACACTGTTTTGTCTTGTGAACCGACCTACACGCCTTATACGTGCAAAGGTTGTCGCCTTTCTAACTGGTCTTAAACTCACTACAAAGAACTCATGATGTCTTGATTTTTTCTTTTATAAACGTATACATTGAAGCCCATATCATGGCCAACCCGATATGCTATGCACTCATTTAATCTGAACAAAGGAATTCATTGTTGTCTGCCCCTTGGTGCCGGTCGCCGACGCAATCAATGATGAATGTCAGTTACTCGCCAAGCTATCGTTTTTCGTTTGGTTCTATACGTAATCTTCATTTGTTTATTCCAATGTTCACCAAATGAGGAGCAACTCGTTATGGGCATATACGAAGGGGAAAACGGCCTATTTATGAGTAGGTTCACACTAACTACGTCGTTCACCTGTTTTGTCTCATCAAGCCAATAAAACGCTTTACTGTCCCCAATCGAGAAGTGAATTTTCAGCATACTCACCTCTTCAGAAACTGACGAGCAACTGACTGTGTGTTTGAGTCCTAAATCAATTATACTACTCATGAACCCCGGTCTCACAGTCCGTATCCATTGAGAAAAACCTGATTCATTTAGTTTCGTGTTTGTGGTTGAAGCATCTTGTGACTGTCAGGCTTTCGATCAACAGAGCTCAGTGTGACAGTTTGGCATACGTCAGTAGTTCATTAGCGGTATCTTCTGAAGGACCGAACTAACCATCATTTGTGATTGGTTTAAGCCTTTACCGCATTGTTCCCCCTACTGATCTGTTCTGCAAACGTTTTTGTAAACAACTCTATGCGTCTAATGTACAGGATCTCGCTGTCCAAAGTGACATCGAACGTGGTCGCTGATGTCTGCACCATAGTAAGCTCCACGTGCTACGAATACCATATCGCCAGATTTTTAATGCTCAAACGCAAAACAAAAGATAATAGTATAATCAGTCATCCTCATTTTTGAGTACTTTCAAATGGAACGACTGAATGCGCCTTACCAATTTGTAGCAATAGATCGCTGTCATCACACTTCTGGTCCTTTCAGCTGACCCTTCCAGTCACCTCAACCGCTATTTAGGTTGGCAAACTATATCAGAAGGATCACTTACTCGTCAGTTGGTTTGCTAGGTGCTTGTGCACACCCCACACATCCTCGCTTGAATTCAGAGCCATAGAATTTGACATCATTCGTTGAAGCTTTCCACAAGTGTACTTGAGATCTTTGCACAAGTTCTCCAGATGCGTGTGGTAGATCCCATCGTGACAGACTTTCATTCATTTTATTTTTATATGATCCGTGAGGCCATCCAGCATAGTTCACAGTCAGCCTAGATACGTCGCTTGGGTATATGAGCCAACTTTTAATAGAATATGTCAGTAAGCCTCGTTCTGCCATAATGTTAGTTACGTAAACATTGCCTCCTCAGCTTCCACCATGTTTACATAATTACCTACTGATAATCAGAAGAGAAAAGAATAATAAGCGCCTCTGATGTCAGTTATTAGGACGCTGTACAAAAGACAGTCAGGCTCAGACGACCGGTAGTGGAGACTGCTGTGAGAGATCCTGCCAGATTAAAGGAAATATGCTATTTTGCCGCAACCATAACTATCCCTATGAAAAGCATTGGGTCCGAGAGCTAGTTCACTGGAATTTTTATAGTATCTTTCTAAAGAAAGAAAACGAACAAAGTAACTGCTTTTGGTTATTTTAGGCAGTGAAAAATCTCGGTTGTTTTTTTGTTAATCAACGCTTTGCACGCTTTTAATTTTGACAATTCAACAAAGTAAGTGACTTGGTTGTAATGCTACCTAGTGCTCACCCACAAACCGGCACTCCATTCCATGAGATATTCTTTGCCTTCTAACTCAAGGAAAGTATGAGCCCAAACGTGCGATATTGTGCATTCTAAACCATAACAGAACCTCAATGTTGAAGCTGTCATGCGTCTCCTTTATCACACAAGGATTATTTTGTGCCCTCTGTAAAGAGGAACACACAAGTTCGTTCGATAAACTGGTATTCTCAGCTAAGTTTACACTAATGGACAAGGTTGATAAAAACCACCCACAACAAGTTAAACGGTTCTCCTAGTCATTCTTTCAAGGCGCAGATCCCCGATGAGATTTGTAAGGGTGGCAGCCAAAGCGTCTCAGCACTTGCTGAACCGTGCGTCCACCGATCTCCAGTTGTTAGAATAACTCGCGTGTCGAAACCTAGGGGTTTCCGTTGACAATGAAGACAACATTTCTGTCCCGTTACTCCGCGATAACATGTCTACTTGTAGTTTACCAACTCTTTTCATTGGTGGGACCGATCCATCGGTCTTTGCATCAGCTACATTCAAGGTGTACTGTTCTCCGGTTATTGCCTTTTAAACTTTATGCTGGGTTTTACTAAGCTCAGCTTCGATTAATTCAGGCAGATCGATTCAGTCTTCTGCGTACTTTCCAACTCGATTATTCAACGATTGAAACCGTTGAACTCTGATTTGTCAATATCAACTGTGCATGGTAGTGATATTGTTCAGGTCACTAATCAACGAATTAGCGTGAGGTAAAATAGCGGTACATTTGCACACTGACCGAAACTAACTAAAGCAAAGGTGCAGTGTGCTCTCTGTGAGCCCGTACTGATTCATTACCTGATCTCGACAGGAAAGCAGATAGCAAGCCTTGACGGTTTCCATGTTTGCTGACAATCAATACTCTCATTTTAGTGGGGGATATTCATGGCTTGTGGGTACTCGGATGAAGGGTTTGTTTTGTGGTGTTTGTGCCCTGCCTTCAGTTGTCATTGGCGGCAATCGTTCTGGCAACTGGAACAGGGTTTGCCCGACCTATCCGGTCGTTCGGACGACGACGAAGACCGAAGCCCATGTTAATCTGAATGGGTTGTTCGTGTACCCACTGACATAAGATCGGTTTGACAGATGTGCTGTTCATGTACGTTCTACGTCGTACGAATTCACTCACGTTCTCAGTGTTCACCGCGTACGTGCTAGCCTACACTCAGGTCAGCCTAGTAACCGAGTTCGAACACACTAACCTTGTTTACTCCGTGCTGGTGTTGGAAGTGTGTTGTTTCATTCTGTAGGAGTTAATCAATCCGTGTGTGTGTGTCAACCTACCCATGCACATAATGAGCGTGCGACTCTGTTCCCTGTTGAAACCCAGAGAAACCCCTTGGGACATCTTAAACTGACATCGAGACGTGAAAGTGGTATCAAGATTTCTTAAACTGGAAACGGTGTTGTCCCGACCATGCCAAGGACATGCCCTACTGACAATCTATAACGAAAACGAGAGTCAAGTATAGTGCTGTTATTTAAAGGGAGCCGACTGAAATGTCAGTGGGACTGTGATAGCCGTTATCGATTTGTAGAAAACCACAATCCCGTGTTACTCACTAGGAGTATATATTCTTTCAAAATTCTAAGAAATGATGTTCCTGATAAGTTGCGTTGCAGAGAAGGAATTCCAATGACTCTTTTAAGGTTTCTTGTAGTGCTCTGAAGTGATTCAGAAGTATTTCCTTCATCCATGGTTGACCGTTATTTTTTTTGGTCTACAACGGAGCCAGTCTGCTGGAAGTTCCCAAAAAACACTTTACAATCAAAGCTATTGGTCTTCGATTAACCTACTGATGGTTAACGCATATAGCGACTGCCTGTGAATCTCCTTGATTATCAGTGATGTTGTGCGCCAATTCAGCCTTATCACACGTTGTCGTGGTCATACCAACTGAGTATTAAAAAAAATCGCACTAAACAGGCGAATGTGTGCGTCACTGACTAGCCCGACAAAACCGCATTGATAATGCTACAGTTAGGCAAACCAATGTATACCAGAAACACTTAGCTACGTCAATTTTCGATTAGTCTAGCCCACTGTCACGCATAAACCGTTACCTTGCTCAGTCCAATGTGAGTACATCACTCAGAGTAACATTTCGCTTACTTGACACATACGTGACAGATGATTAGCACTTCGTGCATTTTGATCAAAGGTAGACGTGCAACGAAGTGTAAACAACAACACAAACGCCCGCAGAGTAGAAGTTATGCGTTAAAGGGGTAGACAGAAAGACACGAGATAAAAAAAAAATATGAATAATAAATACTAAGGTGGTTACGGTCAGAATGTTTTTTCTGAGCACATATGAGGATTGTGGCACCTAAAAGGCAAAGCCAAGATAAACTGGAGAATACGATTCCCAAAAACCAGAAACGAACTTTTGGTGAATCTTGTTTCCGAATTCGTGTTTTTGAAGAGAAAAAAACTATTTCGACAATATGATTCGTTACTGATGATGTTGGGTGCTGTCCTTATGTGCTCAAAGTTTCCACTTGCTTCTATCAGCTCTGGAACATGGCTCGTGATACAATCAGCTAGCTGTCGGTTTTCCCTATCAATATGATTCTGTGGTACAAACAACACAAGGAGGACTAGTCACCCACCAGGAAAAGGAACTCCAGTTTGTGAGTAAAACAAAGGGTAGGGATGGTATAAAATTTCTAAAGGAGTGTTCATCTAAACTCATAAGGGTAGCATCAAGATGCCTACACCGTTCAAACGGGTAAAAAAAAGTCGGAAATGAGAGTAAGACAGCGCTGACGGTTTGTACTGCCTTACTCCATCACTTCGTAGACAACTCAATCAACCATAAACAAAATTCACACCAGTGAACCCGATTAGTCTTCATCCCTTCTAAAGTCTTCACTTAGCTACCGACGATGTCTCTCAGCAAACCCCTAACTTACCCGGTCTTCCGGCGTTCGCATACTGAGGGTGATATCCATTTCGACTACCAGTGTTAGTCCTGTTGGAAAACCAACTGATGTCTGGTGGTGGCCCGGGATTTGGCGGATCTGGGATAGGTCGTCGAACAGGGTAAGTTACGCCTTTGTGGGTAGATGAGAATTCACGTGAACGAACATCGTTGTTGATGCGCGAATGGCTAGAAGGTGGACGAAAGTTTTGGAAGAAGGCAAGTAAACGAATGAACGCAAGGTATATGTAGGTAGCTATATTAACTAAGATGAAGATTAGCTAACAACTGTGATCGTCTGCAGTATGCCAACCAGTGATTTCGATAAATTCTAACCTGATGAGCGGAACCTACAGACTTCACTCAACGTGGCCAACAAACCATGATTACATAGTTCCGTGACCATCAAATAATATCATGCAAACATGCATGGTTACGATGAATGAGTTCCGACATGGTAAACGATCAGCTAGCGTAAGGAGTGGGTTATCCAGCTATCGCAATCTGTACGTTCTTAGTAGTGGACAAAATGGTATATCTTCAGTTATTCTAAAGTATAGACAACTAAGGTTATATCTCATGGCAGCAAGATTCTTGTGAACTTGTCGACAGAAACTTTGTAGCTGCGTAAAAACAGCTAGCAACTTTATCCAGCAATTTCCCAAAACTAGATAGAAAATCAGTGGGAGACAGTAAAGCTAACAAATGGAGAGAGACAATTAGGCTAAAAAAAGAAGAATTGGAATGGAGAAAAAAACATGTATCGCGAGTCCACAATGACTTGGGTCCAATGTGCACAACCATCTACATAAAGACGTGCCTCGGTTAACATTCCATGTCTATCTATTAGACAGCTGAAGATAGAATGAATCTGAAGATAAAACCACTGATGTAAAGAATTCCAGCCACACCCGTACCATGAGTGCAAAGTGAATTAACGATAGCCTCACATAGCCCAGAATTAACAACATCGACCAATAATCATATTGCGGTAGACTCGAACCCGCATCCATCTGAGATAGAGCAGACCAATAGTAGCCATCTAGTCTCGAGGAGTCCGACAATAAGTTGAAATAACAACAAACGTCACGTGATAGAAAAGATGAAGCTTCATTTTATTATCAAACCATATGCACATGGTTTTTTAGACAATTTTGGCCGAAATTTCGTAAGGAAGAATGGTGTAGAGCAATAAAAGATGGTAAGAAATGACTGCCACATAAATGTGATGTTACCTAATAAGACGTTTATTTTCTGTCCAAAGTCAAAAACTAGGCATTGAGTTACCTTCAAGCTGAAGTAGTCATCATCATCATAGACAGCAATACACCAGTGGTTCACATTGATGCTTAACTGCCACACAACCATGAAGAAGAATAAAAAGCAAACCCTGTATAGGAAGAGAGAAGAAAAGAAAGGGAAAGG
>LUCH01004040.1:9285-55774 GCA_013368495.1 Paragonimus heterotremus | reverse complement strand
CGAATCTCATCTCTGGCGCTGTCCTTCTATCTGGTAGTGGTCTGTTAAACCTAACGGACTTTGACTTATCAGTGAGTCGTTCGTATTTTATCGATATATCTCCTGTTTAATTTGTACGTCTTTCTTTGGGCCTATCCATAACTGTTACGACTATTCTTTGATACTACTATATTTTGGTTATTTTTATCATTTGACTGATTAGACCACTACAAAACCTACCAGATCATCACGCTTTGTGAATCACTTTGCCTTTCATATGGGCGAACTTGCAAGTTTCGAACAACCGATTGTAACACCCCCAAACAACATTAACCCAACAGACGGTTGACTATGCTTTTGGTTAAAGCAACATGCAATCCGCCCTGTGCACAGCACTGCGCACTCGCAATTAAACCGAATTTCCATGGACATCTGCAGCGATAAGCGGCTATGTAAACACGCGAAAACAAAAATATCCACTGGGGTCTTTAAGCACACCACCATCTTTCGGGTTGCTAAATGTGGTTATGCTACCAACCCCAGTTGTCAAGCATTTTGTTGGTGAACTATAGTTTGGAGTGGAATAAACTGGAGAATGCTATCGAGCATCATTCAGATTAAAGGGGAAACTAAAAGAAATGGAACTAATAATAAAATAGACAGAATTTGAAGGTACTTCTTTAGTAACCTAAAGTGGACGAAGGGGAAGAAGACGGTATTCATAACGGTGATAGTGAAAACAGTGTTCAGTGACGGTAAGGGATAGTTTAGTTACTGTAGCACCACTTTAGGCATATCCGATAGATAGAGGCCAAAACTGAAGCAGTCCTATCTCCAACAACTTCTCATACGATCCGACCGAAGATGTGGGCATCAGCTTTTCTAGCAGCGCGCTTCAGAAGTTACAGGCGCTGACAATGAGGCTGTTTATCCTGCACTGAAATCCACCACGTTTTACTACTTGCGTATGCTGATAACGATGGACGTCAGCGCTGTCGTAATTCGAAAGAAGAATGGGTTAATTTGACCATTCGTTCTGAATATTTTGAATGCCATTGTGAGCTCACCCCTCAGTCATCCATACTCCGTTCGAAACATATTCAGTTGCCCTTTCCGCTGTTAGTGCGAGGTGTCCAGACCTTTTAATCTCACAAGGTTTGGCCACCGAACAGCCTCAAGCTAAGCTCTACAATTTTTTGGGCATGTGGATATATGCCCGGGTATCGGCTTTCCATAACTGTCTACCCAACATGCCGAATAATCGAGTGAAACACATCGACCACCAGCATTTTTGGCTGAAGTGGACCGATCAACGCACCCTGTGAGCCGGCCGTCTTCACGCCGATTGATGGCTACACTTGCGGACAAACTTTGAACAGTAAAGAGACATCAGGGGACAATGTCCCTCCGAAGCAGAGGCCCCAACAATAGCTTTGTAAAAGGAAACAACACAACCAAGTATCAGCCAAGGACCCAATAAATCATGCACGCGGTTTACACAAACGAAGATCAAAGTGACGTCGACAACATAGCGACACGCCTTCCCATAAGGTTCATACTTAACCCGTGCGCGCTCGCTAGTTTCGATTTCGCTCTACAATTAGCACTTATGATGAGGTCGAATGGTACCTTTGCATGAAAACCCCGCTCAGACTTGACCGTGAATGAAGTAGTGTTCCTTTAGAAGTACTCTGAAGAGAGGGATTGTCAGGCATGTATAACGCTGACCGTAGTTGAATGTTAACTGCTCAGGAGGACAGTGTCCAGGTCTCCCTGGAGAATATCCACGTCCTGTCCTCGTCATACCTCCATGCTGCATGTATGCAGAAGAGATACAGGAGTACCATTAACCGTCCGGGAGTCGTCTATTAAGGCCAGCAATGATAACAAAACTTGCGGGACGTCAGTTGTCGAGCAGAATGGCGCTGACAGTTCTCCACTGACTCACACAATATGCACAACATTCGTAAGGTATCGGTGCAGTCGTGACCTTGTTTACATCCCCAGTTTCAGTATTACGGTTTCCGTAAGAGAATGCGACGATTTACTCTGTCACACGCCCAGTAAAACTTACCGAAGAGGCGTCCTTTGAGAAGCGTCCAGTTGCAGCCGTCGTGTTAGAATCCATTGCAACAGGCAAACTGGTGGTGTATTAGTAATTCCTTTTAAAGTCATGATACCTTGGCGTTGGCAGTCAACCGGCGTCTAAGTATGGCCGGATGTGGTAGTTCTGAGCTCCTTCCCTGGCTCCAGAGATGTTTAATGATAGAACTGAGAAGTGGGATTTGTCGGCATCAGTACGATTACTATTTTTGCGTATCAGTGAGATGGCGCCGTTTCTGTGGATTTGGAAGTTAACTGGTGAATTAAAAACATTGCAGAAGATAGAGCCGGGGTTCCACTAGGAAGTTAGGACCATTCTTCTGCATTATTGATGGTATTACGCCCAGGCTTGGGAACCTTTTTGCCTTCGGCTAAAGCAGCGTGCTTCGTACGTTGCCACTATTGCAGCCATGCACAACATCATCAGCCGGACTACCACCAACTCTCGAATACGGGGCTTCCTTTCTCAAGTCATCACAAAATACCGCGGCAACTTGGACGGCGAAACATCTGCAGCCTCAAAATTGCAGGCTGAAATCAATTAACCCTGCGGGGCGTGATACAGCATGGGTGTATTTGGTTTGGAATGTCATAGAGCAGTCAAAGAACATTGAGATATTGATCTCAGCGGTCGAACCTCACCTATTGAGAATGCTCTGGTACGCACGGTAGACGACTTTGCCTGACATAAGTAAAGAGGTGTTTCGATGAGTACCTCGTTTGTGTGTTTTAGCTGCAAATTGCGGTCGGTTGCAGGATGGAAGTAAGGTGAAATTTTTGAGGTTATCTTATATGAAATATGTTTCCGCACATTCTCCATTCGCACACCTACGTAATAAGATCAACATACGTAAGTTCAACTGACCATGCAAAGTTTCCACCGTATCTTGCGGAAGCCAACCCTCATAAATTCGTGATGTAGTAACTTTTCCAGCAGTTGATGGCAACGTCACATACTAGGCCAAAAGAGACCGTCGTGTGGTCACTTACCAAGCGGAGCGCCTAATCGACGGTGTTTGGTCCGGCGGTCAATCGAGGGTTAAGTTGGGATGGTTTGTCCCTCCGTCGTCGTATTATGTGCTGATTTGTGTTCTCACTCTGAACAACCTTCAACCTGGAGTAGCGCAATAGTTTGGCATCAGACCCGAGAGACAAACCAGTGGCGACATCGAGTTTGAGAAGCTTTAAGTTTCTAATGCTGAGAGTCCGATCTTCAACAGTTGTCCCGCGTCGAATCACATGTTACACCTCTTCGTCTAAATTTACTTTTGTAGCAGGGGCTCCTCGGGAGATTCCTCTCTTTGAGCGTGGGTGACGCGTGGTACCCACAGTTAGTCACAACGACTCATAAATCGTCAGTAGAACGAAGTCAGACGTCAATGAAACATGTAGGTGTGCTCTTATATAAATCACAACGCAGCCGTCTTCGCCTGCGTGCGATCGGTTTGCAATAGAACATATCCGGAATCAGCCAACTTCCGACCGGACGACTTTTGTTAGGTCATATTTCCACTACAGGTAATACGGTGATCACCTTGGATTGTATTATTTGAAGAACCTCTTGAATCCTGTTTCTCGAAAGCAAGGTGTTCGTAAATATTTACCACCAGCAGGAATTATGTGGATGCGCCCTCCTCAATCTTATTCAACGTGTTTGTGAGACGATGAAGACCCATATTCACCGAAGTAGGGCCGGTTGCAGTAGCGCTTCAACTCTTCTGAAGTGAGGGCGTGGTATGACAGCAATGGCTCGAGGCAAGCCCATAAGATTGCCGCTTCCCTTTCCGAGACAGTAGATTTTCGGCAGATCAAGTCTGCGGCCTGGACCATGTGGATCAACTCAGAAGACATTTCTTCTCCAGCAGTTGTGTGCTATAGCCTAGGCCGGTCTGAAAGAAGCCATCCTCCGAAGGCAAAACCATTTTTATTGTAATGTCGCCTATGAAGGACGACTGTTATCTTGTTGCTGTTAAGAAATATTGCTCTCAGTAATTCCGGTTTGTTGATGGCTTAGGATAGGGGGGTCTTCGGAGGCGCCATTCCGCATGCTCGACTCTGGGATCCTGCTGATATGCTTCCATTGTCTAAAGTCAAGCTAGCGAATTAATAACATATCATTTTCTTCTAGTTCCGGCACCCCAGGCCTAGTCAGGCTGCAGTTGGATCGTAGCTTGAAAGATTCGGCTCTCAGATGGCCCCTCGACGTGCCTCCCTGGTATATCGAGGAAAGATCGAATTATGTCATCGTTTGAGTGCTATCCGATTTTGAAGGTCGATACGCAGTTCGTAACCAATCCACTGAATTTTCGATATGCCCAAAGTTGACTCGAGCAGGCGGTGGAAGCGTATCTTAATCTGGATTGTGTAGCCTTTAGAATACGGGTGACTCGTTCATGTGTGTTTCCAGATACCCACACATCTTATCCAGGTGATCACAGTCGTCAGCTTTGCTTTTCGCTAACAAGGTGACCTTCCGTCAAGCTGCAGTAAACAGACTGACTTTTTACAGACAAAGTTGGAGCACTGTTTTGATGCGTTGGTTTTCATATTCCGGGATAACGTCGTTATGGGGGCCGGGGGCTTTGGGCGACCGTTTGGTAACAGCAGATTTTTGAAGCTGGTGGGCAACAATCCACGTCACTCCCTTCTAAGTTGGCAGTTAATCCTGTTCGTCACTACTACCTCTGGGAGGCTGGCAAGACTTGGCTTAAAACTTTTAAGTATAAGGCATGAGACTTATGGCATTCTCTGTAATTTTGTTCGACCGTAATTTCCAGTAAACAAGGCATCCCAGGATCTGCAATATACGTATATATTGGGGCTTATCCAGTTCCTCCTTCTATAAGCTGTTAAAACGCAGTGCCATTATGCCCCTACGTAGAGTGGAATTATATCACTTCTTTCGATAGGTGCAGTGATTTACTGTTCAAAAGATTTTTCTCAATGATTATATCTCCATTGTCATAGGGACGTCAAGTTACAAATAATAATTAAGAGCAGGTGGAGGTCTATTTCCCGGCGGCGACTAAAAGTCATTGTGGAAATCGCGATTGCGTTTAAGGTGTTCCCAGTTTTTAGAAACGTCGCTTGCATAACTTGGCCTTTATATCTTGCAACTTTTAAAGACGCTGGCGCTGATGCTCAAAGGTAGCTTGTTCCAAGTAAATAGGATCGCAGGGCGAATTGAACTCAGATCTGCCAAGTATGGAAGGCGGAATAATAAAACGAAAATTATGGTATGCAAATTTGTACACTGATTCGAAACAAAAAAATGTAAAACAATAAAGCGGGTGCCGAGTACGTAACTCGTCAGATGATATGCAGCTCTGTTCAAAATGTGTTTTATGTCTCGAGTACATACCAAGTCGTCGCTACAGCTGTGACAGATGTGGAAGTAGCACTAACGCGGTAAGGAGCTCCGTGCAATTGTACTGTGTTAGTTCGATCTAGAGTTCGCTTCATGTGCAAAAGTTTTCTAGTTTACGGTCTGATGGACACCTGTCGGCATTTTCCGTGAGACATCGGAAATATTTTCTCCCTCTGGTGCGCCCAAAATTCAACATCTGATGTTCCACTAATTCAAGTCACTCGTGTTGATGCAAAACGTTCGAACGGTAATACAGGGAAAGCGGAATTTAATGCGTGAAGCCTACTTTAGTAGGTTCAGTTAATTGGTGACAATGATGTGAAGCGCGGCTCCTGTCGGTCACGCATCTCTAAACAATGAATCCCATTTCCAGGACACGGCTTGTTGATCCCGGACGTGTATTGGTGGTTTGAACAACACTTAGTCTACACGCAACTTCCATCGACAGGCCGAATCTGGATAAACTGCCTATGTGATGCGGCAAACGCCTATAAATTCACAGCCTGTTCAGCAACCGATTCGGATCCAAAAGGATGACGGTCGTATTGGCGAGTTTCTTATTGATAACGTACAAAAATATTGGAAAACTAAATGAATGGAGATAACAACAAACCTCAATATTGCTTCGGCCAAATATACAGGTTCCGAGACCAGCGACCTGCGTAAACACAACCAAGCACAACGGCCGCGTGCTGGCGGAGCGATCGAGCGCAAATAAAACCAAGGTACATGCAAACAAGGGTTCAGCAGTGGACAGTAAGGACGAACACACCGTGCGGCAACAAGTGCCTTAAGGTAAACGATATCAAGTCTGAGTAGTCCATCAAGTCTAACTTTTGTGGGGGGATGAACTACCATGCGCGTACTTCAAATGGTTAGGTCGGTCTTTGTAGGATGACCACGCATTCACCACCAAGATTTCCAATGTAAGAAGAGAGATCAACGTTAAGGGAATAAGTGAAAACAGGGAACGCTGTCAGTGACTTTCTATCAGACGTACGACAGTCGTCAAACTTTCAAAGCAGGCAGCTACCTTAACACAGCTTACTCGATTGGAAGTGCTGCAAAATCCTAGGTGATTGGCATACATTCCGGTGCTATAGTCGGTCATCCTTGTCCTGTGATCAGTGGTCACTTCAAGGATTGTTTCACGTAGTCACCAGTCCTTGAAGAACCGAAGATGACCACATCTTTTACAAATGCCCATCGCAATCCAAACTTCAAAAGGTACAAAATGACCCACAACACAAGCTGTAAACATGGCGTCATTGATTTCTAGTGCTATCACTTGGCGCAAAACCCTTGGAAACAGTTGTAACTTCATGCATTTTGGAGGCACTCGGCGCACATAAGCTACGTACTTCACACTCCAAACCCCCTTTCAGACTGATGAAAAAAGTGGCTAGCTCTCACGTGACGGTCGACCATATAGTAATGTCTGGCAGCTATATCTGTAACAAACCCACGGCAGTGTTATCGTTCCGGTACCATGAGATAGCCCGGTTGTGACCCTTTCACCGAGATATAAGACACCATTTGTGGTGACGCGCTCTAGCCGGGCCAGTGCACTCCGTCGTCCTTTGAGAGGTTCTGCTTAGTTCTCACTAACAAAAGATTCATAAGCTATCTCCAGTTCTGCCATACGCCGGGGGCCTGGCATGATGAAACAATGTCGACCAACCTTCATGCAAATGAAATAATTATTTTGAGGTATTGACCAAGGTATCGCGTAAAGTAAAATGTACCAGCGTGGAACAAGCGTCATACCCTTGCGCTACTGAAAACGGCTGCTGCTAGCATCTTCCTCAGTTCCAGTTCCCAAATTTGAAGCTGTTTTGGCAGCTTGCAGTGTGACTACGTGTTCTCAACCTCCTATGGAATAGTCGGACCATTCAGACACGGGCGTATCTCCTGAGAACAAGCATCACAGTTCCCTCAATAAGTTGTTTCCGGCGGGTTCAACTCGGGCGTAACGGGCCACCATCAACAGCTGGGGATATAACCGCGGATTAGTTGAGCGTGACTGGTCACAAACGTGACAAGGCCAAAGGATACGTTTCTCAAGAACTTTAACACGATGGAAGGGCCTGTTCGAAATGTGATGCTGTCAAAGGTTAGCATGAGTTCATTCATTATAAGGCTCGTGAGTCTGGCGGCCAATATCGTAGCCGTGAGTTACAGCTCCGGGGTAAACAAGGATTTTAAGAGTGCAATACGAGACTTATTTTTATCAAGAATCAGTAAAAGATGCTGGCATATCTTTGGGTGTCTCCGAGACAGCCAGCAACTGCGTAGCCTGCCGCGGGGGACTCAGGAAACACGTACCTTCAGGCGCGTTGGCGTTTATCCATGGGGTCTGATAAAAAGTGGTACAACAGCTGAGTCCGTCGTCTTTACCCTCCGTGACAACCTTTTCACTCTCCTAGATAATCTTCGTCCGGAAGTGTGTCCCATCCGATATTCACACCATATGACCACTGAAGCAAATTTCGGCTGCGTTGATCAAGTAAAGCAGTAAACCTCAACCGGTCGTACACCAAAGCGATACAGGCCACTAATTTCCTCTGAGTGAATGCCTTCCCTGGCAGAGGCATGCGAAACCTGAAGCAATTTTCCGACGCGCGCCAACAATGTCAATGGTCGCCGAGGTCCAGTGTTGTTGACACTGGTGTCCCTTCGTTTGGTTTTATGCCTGCCAGCGCCTGAACCCTAACAGACTTTTATTTTACCAGTCTAAATTTGCGCAAGAAGAGCATTTCGTGTGAAGCAGACGCTACACGTCCGGCACCCACAGGTGTATCCACTGGTACCAATCAATCATTCACGTAGAAATCCTCGTCTACATTTTCGCTGTCTAGCTTGTTAAATCGATGTCCATTATCGACTGCAGTCTTCCTGAGTGCATACGACGCACGGAGGGGCAAGGATATGGCCACGAAGGAATGGACCGTGATGCCATGTGTTCGTTTGGTCAAACATAAATTCATCGCCCCACCAAAGGAAACTCGGCGCCTATCTGTCTCTTTCGGGAGCTTCTATTTGTAGAAACCGTTCTTCTTTGTCTGAGGAGAGGGCTACTGATCCCTCGCGGAACCGTAACAATCCTCCAACTAGGTTGTTATTCAAAACTAAACCTTCATGCAAGACTTTGTTTTGCGACTACAATTTGTACCTTCAAGGCTTATTCGCATTCAACACCTGGTAGTGGGACAGGTACCACCGTCAAAGGACCCAATCCTTCAAATTGTCAACTTTTGGTAAATAAAATTTGGTCAGAAGTGCCTCACTAATGTCGTTATACCTAAGTACCAGTCCGGTGTGATGGAAAAGTATCTAACCTAATAAATTTGGACATTTCTGAGCCATCCAGTTGTTATCAGGGAAGTTTGCACTGTAAGAATGCCACGCAAGCCAATCTCAAGCCGACCATCCTTAGGCGTAGCACTGGACCGTACAATACGCGTAGCCCGTTGATCATCATGGGAGTTAGCCGCCTCATCAGACAGTCCGTGGTTGACAGGTTCTATGCTGAAAATACGCTAAACCAGTCACCCTAACTCAGCCTAGTGAATTACATCCCAGTATGAACTTACCAGTGTATGGCTGATCCATGCTCCATACTCGCTGATCTACCACCAAACGTGCCTCCGGCACACGGCATCTTGATAGTAAACTGACCAAATCTTTCCACAACGAGATGGTAGGCACACTAGCTAAGTGAGGCCAACACTGAACGTCATCCTCGGTTACAGTTTCTACTGGTTCAGCCGAGAGATATTTGACGGCAAGGCCATTGTCGTATGCTAGAGTCGTCAAGTTTTATAGAAAGTCGTTGACCACGCTCCCTGCGTCATTTATTACCCTTCCGTTGATGCTCTTTAAATTGAAAATCATCTTGATAATGAATGCGAGCCTTCCTCGCAAATATTGACGCTGTTGCGGTAAAGATAAATGGACATCTGCACACGGGGTAGCAATCACAGACAGTCAGTACGCAATTCAAGACCAAAGAAAAGACGCGAGCAAGCAAATATCGTCAATGTATTAGTGATACAGAGATCAGATGGTGATTCGCACAACCCTATATCCAACACGCAAATGACACGATCTCAAGGAAGGTTTGAAGTTCGTCCAAACAAGCCGGTCTAAACGGAACTCTAACAGTTCTAAGAATGTTCATGTGGTGTAGAACACGTTGAGTGATACATAGACGGGCCGCATGAAATAAATGATGGAGGAGTGAACACCACCAGGCGGACCAAATTTTTGCGCAACATCCACATTGTTACAACACGGCCATTAGAAGTGCACGCACGACAACTCATCTATCCCACGAATGTCAATCTTGATGTATTACCCAGGCTTGTTGTCGTTTATTTGTGTATGCTTGGGCTCGTGTAATTTTTCATTCCTACTTCCTATTGTCGGACCCTTGCTTATGTGCATCCTAGTTTCATTTGGACTCGATCGCTTCACCACCACGTGGCTGTTGCATTTGATCATATTCGTTCGAGCGGTTACCCTCAGGACATGTAGATTTGGTGAATGCAATATCAAGGTTTGTTGATATTTCCCTCCAGTTAGTTTTCTAATATTCTTGTATCTCAGCACCTTATTAATGAGAAACTCGCCAATACGACCATCTTTTAGCATCCGAGTCGGTTGTTCGCCGGGCTTGGAACTTATAGACGCTCGTTGACTACGGACGCGACAATTCTGGATGTGGTCTATCGGCTGACGTGGCCAGTAATTTACGCGTTATTCGAACAACCACCTGAAATCCAGGATTATCATCGATTCTAATCCCACTCCTGTCATCCAATTGATCATAGTTCACATTCACCTCTTCTAACATTTGACAATATCAATCCTATCCAATGTATAAATGCTGGGCGTTTTGTCTGCTGGCAGCTCTAATCGCTCCGCTAGAGACTAATCTATGGGTGTACTGTCAGATCCGTTATGTACAGCTTCTGTCGTTCATCACCTAATCTGCTGGCCGCACTAAATTCAAAATTACGCATGAAGCTATGAAATTTCAAGGGCGACTCTTTAGAGGCTTCTGGCTAAAGTTTTGACGGACTCCGATAACTAAGTCGGGCAAACACTCCTCCATAGAACTCCCCTGGAAACCATAAGCACGAGGTCTGTATGGCGGGTAATACGGAAAAACACTTGCATCATTCTTTCCAGATGGGTTCTCAGTCTTACTGAACATAGACCCTTCACTCAACCTCTTGCGAAGTTCTAGCTCTGCCCCCAAACATTAGCTCCCATTCCCTTACACACATTTATTCTTCAAGAAGGCTGTCGTCCTGCATCAAGTGTAGCTTAGGTGCATACGGAGTTATAGCTGCGACAAAGTTGAGGCGTTTGGATACGCACCCTGTTCTCTCTAGTGGAGCTACCACGGCCCCTACAGCCATCCCTGAGCATAGTCCCCGCTTATCTCTAAGGGCCATAAGTATACCTCAGTCAAATAAGTCACAGCAGACAATTAACCACTCTCAATCACGTCCCTGCGAAAACCAAGGAAACCTCCAGAATAAAAAGGCGAAGACAAAGGATGAACTGAGGCTGGAGTAGTGAAAACATCTAAAGATGTTCCGATATCGTCATCAATGTAGGTCACCTGAGGATCGGCCGTCAATCGTTGGAGATGAAAAACAGGGTTATTTCCCGCAGGCGGAGGCACAGGAGGAAATGTCAGGAACACGGTCGTACTCGGGGAAGCCTCAGACGATGGGCAACCAGAAGAAAGCCTCGTGCATCACTTATGTCGAGCTCGATCCGCTCGGCAATTGAAAATTCTGACAAGTAACCTTCAGTTAATTGGACGGTAGACTTGATTTGCACCAAAAAGGATAGGTCGAGCGCTTTTACTCCCGGATGTGAAGTGGCTGCTCGAATAACGCGTAAATTACTGGCCACGTCAGCCGATAGACCACATCCAGAATTGTCGCGTCCGTAGTCAACGAGCGTCTATAAGTTCCAAGCCCGGCGAACAACCGACTCGGATGCTAAAAGATGGTCGTATTGGCGAGTTTCTCATTAATAAGGTGCTGAGATACAAGAATATTAGAAAACTAACTGGAGGGAAATATCAACAAACCTTGATATTGCATTCACCAAATCTACATGTCCTGAGGGTAACCGCTCGAACGAATATGATCAAATGCAACAGCCACGTGGTGGTGAAGCGATCGAGTCCAAATGAAACTAGGATGCACATAAGCAAGGGTCCGACAATAGGAAGTAGGAATGAAAAATTACACGAGCCCAAGCATACACAAATAAACGACAACAAGCCTGGGTAATACATCAAGATTGACATTCGTGGGATAGATGAGTTGTCGTGCGTGCACTTTCAGCGGTCTTGTTAGTTTTTGCGAAGAAGGCTGACAATCAACATCAAGAGAATTTTGGTCGTAGGAAGAAGGGTCACCTAGAAGTAAATAAACGAGGGTAGGGAACGTGGTCACCAACTTCCGGTCGAACACGCGACGGTTCTCAGGCACACAAAACTGGCAGCCACTTCAACAAATGATATGCCAGATCTCGATGTTCCCTGTTTTCTCTTATTCTATTCAAGCAATTTTCTCAACTTTTCGGCGCAACCTGCACTTGATTGTGGTGAAGTTTTTTGATGCCCAAGTTTTGTACTTTTTCGACCAGTATTTCCGGCACAACCCTGATGTGTACGTTGATCACATTCATCTGAGTGTTTTTCTCCCAGGTGCGTTGAAAAATATACCGTCATTATCATTTCCGAAATAAACTCAGCTATGAGTTGGTGCGATATCGCCCCCTTTTGATCAAACGTTTTGGAAATTATGAACTATTTTCGTAGTGACGCGCGTGTACAATTTTATTGTAGATGGTAATTTTCTCCTCCCTTATTGCGCTTCTTTTTCTGGTGGATCTTTACATTCGTAGTATTGTGCCACTACTATTATTATTTGTGTATATCTTTCAAAACTGCGTGCAGTGATCGTGCCCACCCTAGCGTGTTTTTCTCACGGATGCACAGAGAACACAGCATGGTTATTATTATTATTATTATTATTATTATTATTATTATTATTATTATTATTATTATTATTATTACCACTGGGTCGTCACGGGTCTTCAAGAGCGACAATGTTATTCCGAGTAAAAACTTCGCTAGCATGCGTTCAAGCACATTGTTTTTCAATTGACGCTGCAACAACGCCCCAAGAACCCTTTTCTCTGCATGAGCAGCAGGTGGGTGAACAAACTTATGGTAACGCTCCTCTTTCTACCGACCGTGGTGCTGTAAAGTCACTCAACGATCATCTCATCCCTAAGAGTTTAGGTCGCCTTTGCGACACAACTTATAACAAAGCACTGTTTGGTGTGTTTGACTGGAACTTGGTCGCTTCACCCAGAACTAATCAGGCATGTGGCTGTGTGATAGCGGTTAGAAAGGTAGCAGCCCTCCCGTAGAAGGTAAAGAATGAAAATAAACGAACGACTGTCTCCCTGATTCGGCGCAATTCTGCCGTGATTGAGGCTTTTACTGAGACAATTGATGACTTTAAAAAGGAGAAATTGACTAAAAAAGCGCGAGGAGATAGAAGTGAGAAGCGGAATGTTCGGACTAAAAAAGATGCCCTAGACCGATGGAATTAGACTTTGCCGAATGCGCGGGGCCAGATTTGATATTGCTGCAAAAAATCCAACAAACTTTTCGTTCATAAAATTGTATGAGAAGTTTTTCGGTCCAGATCGTAATGTGGGTCATCAGAACGGACTCTCAAGTCCCCGGTACTTGAAGCTGGCGGTCCAAAAACTGAGACAGATTATTTCAACGGGTCGTCCACCGATTAGTTCTTTGTCAAAAACTTTGAAAATGACAACGAAAAAGCTGGTCGACGAAAATCAAGACGCTCTCACCTTTTACCCCATTGTTGCCGCAGGGAGAAAGTGGCAATTAAACACTGCGTACTCTCGCACAAGTTGGTTGGATTTGCAGAAGCTATCAGGATTTTGCTCCTGAAACTCGGCTGCTGGCAGGGCATCATACGACCAGTAATGGGAGTGATTGTCATGGGTCCTAAATTGGCTGCTGAAAATGTTAACAGCCTGCGTAGACTAGCCAGTCAAATGAAGGGCTTGCAGATGACATTGATAGAGCTGGGGTACAATACAGTCTTCGGCTGCACTATCCAGCTGTTCAAGAGGGGTGGTTGGTTTTCTCGACCGCCACAGGAAAGGTGGGCAGAAGATGCCCACAACAAAACTGGTTCCGGAGGGAAACCTGCCTTCAGCGCCCTATTTAATTTTGTAGAAAAAATGTGGCGGCCGACGCTAGTCAGTAAGGCCAACAGGTCGCTGGCGCGGAAACCAGATCAGGTAATTCGGCGTTTTTTGAGCCCTCAAGAAACACCTATTTTACTAGCAACTTAGAGCTGAGTGCAATTTACAACACGACGAACTCAGTTTCCGTCCTATGGAAGCAACGAAGATATTTCGGACTGCTTATTTCATCAATCAAAAGTTGGAAGAATGCAATTTCATGCCAACGAACAACCAGCGTTTTCCTGTTGTCTGGAAGTTATCCGTGTTGCAAAGTTTTATAAGGTGCCTGTTACATGTAAGATACTTACTTGCGGTAGTCTATATCGCGCTGGATCATTTGGACAATTCACGACAAGAAGAATTCCCTTGCGGGGTTACTTCCGGTCTGGAGGGTCTTTGTTATGCCCCCGAAACGATAAGGCCGGTTGGCCCAGGAGTGTCGATGATAACTTGCTCCTTTCTGGATGGTGGGTTTGGCACTACGTTGATCGGTAAACCCAAGGCAAAGATGAACCTGCCTGATGATGTTTCGCACCTAACACAAACCTTTGGAACCACATGTCTTTTCGGAGAATATGTAAACACCGGGATACTATCTGTTAGCGCACGGCTAAAACGTAATCTCTGGATGACTTCACCGATCAGAAGTTAAAGCATATGTTAGGCTATTCGGAGACAGAGTAGCATGCTAGGAAATTTCAACATAGTGAACGGAGCCGTAGCAGTCATTTTCAGTCAATCTCTCTGTGCCAGCGATATCTGCTAGTATGCGGAGACAAAATCGACACTGCCGAAGATAAGTTTGCTTTCGGGACCGGTAGTTAGCTCGTGGTCGTGCTGTATGGGATGCTCATCACGAACAATACTACTGTTCATCCCACGACAGTACCCCAGGAGCGCCAACCACCTTCTGCTTATTTCGGCAAAATCTGTGTATATGATAACCATGGGCTATCGAATGAACCTACTAGAAACACGCCTAGCAAGTTCGTGGATCCAACCAGAGCGACTTTTTCCTTACCATTTCCCCGTTGTGGCTAGTAGACAGACGGGCCTTTCGGGTTGAGTTGATTATCCACGTTTGGAACTCCAGCGGGCAGCTTGTTAGCTGGTTGGTATGATATGTAAAGTTCGGAGGAATGGCTCGACATTTGTTACTAACTCTTGATTGTCTACTCAGTAGGTTAAAGGCTGGGGAAACGAAAAAAGTGCTTATGGTTGAAACACGCGTTAGGTGAATCAGCAGGTTACGGCGACCGACGTCGACAGTTGAACCAAAATGTTTTAAGAGGGTGATCTCGAAAACGGCGTTTTGTACGGAAGAAGTGAGCACAACTCGATGGAAAGCAGGCTTCAAGCTCACCTCCACCACAACAGATGTGGTGCCAGAGGTGGAAATCATGGTTTCCTTGTCAGTCTATAACATGACTGTTGACGGTGGAGGTTCGTCTGCATTTCTTGGTGGCTCGACAGTGAATTGATTGTCATTGCTGACTAGGAAGTGTAATCTAGATTCCTCGTGGGTTGTAAGAAATAAATTATCAAGGACAGGGCCATCAACAACAAATGCACACATTGCTTTCTGGCATTTGCAACACCAGAAGCGGGTGGATATGTGGATCGTTTAGCGAACTTTCACGTTTGGGTCCGCAGTAGTATTAGCGGTGTCACATTCCTCAGAGCTGCATGAATAGACCACGTCTTCCGGAAGTGGAACTTGATTGCGAATGTCCAAGGGCTTTGGGTTCCGGTTGAACCCCTCCTGATTGTTTGATTAGATGAGGCTCGTGTCCCCTAAACTTGTCTTGACCCGATGCAGATTGCCGAGGACGTGCCAGATAACTAAGCCGCCGGAGCTCGCAAGATCATGCAGGACACTCGCTGATATGTATATGGAAATGTACAAAATCGAGCCATGGCCGCATGTAATAAAATGCGCACTGGTCTTTCACTGACCTGGTCGTTTTCACACACTTATCAAAATTAACGTAACAGCTGAGGTAAAGTAAAATCCCCTGGCTGGAATGTGCCGATAGCCTGTCCTAGTCGCTTAACTAATAAGATGGCACGTTTTAACGACGAGTTCTGAAGACTGCCACAAAGACTCTTCTCTCAAGGCTTTGCCACCAGGTCACTGAAGTAGCCAGCAAATGACACCCAGCTGTAACAAAAGGGTTCCGGCCGCCTAGCTGTTTGCTGTAGTAAGTCGCTCAGGCTTCAAATCATCGGCGACTTCTGGGTTAGACTTGGTTTCCCCACTGAAGTACGTGTGGAATGTTCTCGGGTTCATTTGTGCTGTTCTTGCTTCAATCACGGTGGTAGTCGCCGTCACAACTAACACTTGCGCTGCGTGGCCTAACGAATCGTTCCAGCATCTTCAAAGTGAAACCAACCCCAAGCGTTTTGTTTGTTGGTCGTGGGCCCGCCAAATTCAGTATTTCTTCGGCCCAACAAGCATTATGAGCACAATTTCCTCAGTGGCCCAGTGAATGATAACCTTTGAGACTTCTCAGTGGTCATTCACGGGTACTATTGCACCAGTCATCTTCTTTGTTTCTTTCAATGACTCTGCTTTTGTAGCTGCACACTGAAATGCCTGCTAGATTCTGGGTGACGTGTACAGCTTTTCCTTCGAAAAGGTCTAACGTAGTAGACAAGGACATGTTGAATACTCTGAACAAAATAGATGGAACAAGAGTCCAGGCACTTGAGCGCGTCTTAGGACACGCGCTGAATAAGGACAGCAGGTGTGATGTAGAAGGGTCATTCGCTATCTTAGATGGAGCTATATGTTATGGGTTTATAGATATTTGAAATGGTCCTACCCACATTGACGGCTTCCGGCGGATTTTTTGAAGATAAGAGACCTATTGCCAACCATGTCTAAATGAGATCGCGTCATGGGAATGCATGGTATTTTAGGCAACTTATCCGGACTTTTCTGTTCGCGGTCCTGTTTTTGTGAATGGATGGGATTGTCATCAACTTTCCACATTCAACGTTGACAGTATTTTGCTAGATTGTGGGTTGCTCCTAGAATGCAAATGAACCTGCGCATCTAAGTACGATCTAGTTTAGTTTGCCCACAAGCCAGGATTCACCTTCACCCGTAATTCCTGATTGACTACCCGACGTGCCCACAGACATCTCGGTTTCTAACTCTTTCGCCACGTCCTAAAGTTAGACCGGTGGATTACCAATGATAAGGCATACAACTCGAAATCTGAGTAAGATTTCTATGCTGGCATTGTTGACTTATTTTACTGCCCCCTTGGTTCTTCGAACATCACCCATCATCTACGGCTATCGATATTCGTTACTTATTAAAGTTTTTTGCTCTTTTTATCGCCGTTTAGTTCACAGGTCGTGGCAGATAGCAGCCTGGTAGTCTAGTTTCTTGCGCTGGTGGGCAACAGCTTCTCGTGCTTCGACTGTGGGGATCCCGCTTCAGACTTCGTCCACCTGGTACCAGTAACCTACAGGCACGTAGCGCCAGGTTTGTATGTAGATAAAAAAGAGAAAGGATGAGAGAACGATAAAGAATTTACGCGCTAGCTTGTTACCAAAATGAAGGCAACCGTACTGAGATGACCATGCATACGTACACACTCATCTTTACACACATCCAATGATACACTTGTGGTTCCTCAACTGTACATGTTACAATTATGTGTAAATAGGATACGGCACTAATTCCCCACTGCATCAGCTAGTAGCGCCAAATTTGTAGCCTTCAGGAGGGAGGCATATGCTCGTCGTACGATTTTTTGTTGTTGTTGAAAGTTATCCAAGTAGTTTTGACATCATTAAATCACCAGTCCGGCCCAAGGCCTCTTCTGTAGCCTATTTATTACGATCTTCACTATTTTCAAACAGCTGAGTATGTACAAAATACAGCCAACTACCAGGGGTGATGACTTGTTTTGTCGTTGCAATTTAAATTACGACCTGCATCCGCCAATGGGTCACACCGAGGGGCCGTCAGGAGCCGTCAAGAAATGAGAAGGAGATAAAAACGAAGGTTTCTTATGATTGATAGTACCACGATAAAACTAAAACTGCAGTACTGCTAAGCGGAAGAGGGAAAGGGGGTTCGATATTCCGGAGTGAAGATGAGCATATGGTGACAGGTTTTAGCTGTTTACTACCGGAAATAACGATCTCGTCAGTCTACCTCTGGAGTATCTGCACGATCTATAGTTCAGTTGCTAACTCACTTTCGGGCTGTACTTGACTGTGCTTGTTCATGACCAAATAACACGGAAGAGTGGAACAATGTTTTATACTTAAAAAATGAGTAGATGTGTAATATATAGAAAATTTCACACATAAATATACATAAACATCTGCTTGTCCTTAGATATAGCCACATACAGGGCATATATACAGTGTTGCAACAAACACCAATTTTAACTTAGATTAGGAGGCGCTCGGTTCTTGACCTGGTCCAGCGTATGCTTGAATACTTCAACCGTTAAGACTTCGGGATTGTACATAGGGAGCTTGTTCCACGTGCTCACTACTCTGTAGGAGAAGAACGAGACGCGGATCTCTTTATTTGTTTTCGGCTTATGGATCATCACATGATGCCTTCCCAGGTGGGACACATTCATCGGCTGAAAAATGCGCCAGCTGGTACACTGGTAAGCCCCCACTAGTCTCCTTAAAGTTTCCATCAAGTCTTCACAGAGCCCTCTTTGTTCATTTAAGGGCAGGTTGGGTTTTTAGTCTACTACCGTGGTGTAACGGCATCAAGTCCCGCATCAACATAAAAGATAACCTCTGCAAACTTTTGACGTATTTTACGTCCTTAAATAGGCTTCGTCCCCAGGCGTGGATACAACACTCCAAATGAGGCCCAGCAATCGTTTTATACAACGGAATCAGTACTTCTGGCTCTCTCGATGGGGTGATTATGAAAAACGATGGTTCCCTGCAAAAACGAGCCTCTTGTCTTCTTTGCCGCCAGAATTGCGCTGCATCGTCAGTTTTAAGTCTGGATTAGCTTCAGTGGCTTGCGTTGGCGTGCTCAGACTACATGAAGTGGGCAGCTGTCTTCGATTGGATCTGTTACCGCTTATAGTCAGATGAAGACACTTTTCTGACTTGGGGGGAAATTCCATTTAATTGACCAATCCGATAGCTTTACTAAGTCGGATTGGAGAACATCCAGATATAAATCTGCGGCAATTTCCAATCATGGGTAAACAATGCAGAACTGACAGGAATATAGTCAAGTAATTTTCTGGGACCAAAAACAGCAGAGGTCCCACAGCTGACCCACTTAGTACTCCATTGAATAGAGAGCTCACTTTTGAGCTCGATCTTTAGACAATGACTTCGGACACTCCGTTGCAGACCAAATCCGCTATCCACCAAATGACAGCAGGTACTCTGCTGTAATGCTTTAGTTTCGGTAGTGGCACTCGGTGACTGACCGAGTTAAATGCCTCAGTGAAGTCTAGATAACATACTGTAGTGTCCAGCGAGCAGGTGGCTTCGCTAAGAATCCCGGATGCAACCGTGTTTTATCGCCCGTCTGTTCTGTACGCATGGTTCTGTGTACGCCCGCAATAGAAGGCCTGATACGAACTCAGTGCCACTTTCTTCAGTCGTGCAACTAATTGCACACAGAGAGTGCTTGCTTTTTCCCTAACGACTCATTTATTATTATTTCATTGTCCAAGGTCGTTTAACTCGAACCTCTTTGAGCGTCCTTTAACGCACTCGAAGGTTCCACGCACTTTTCGCTTGGCGCGCTTTGAGTGCCGCCAAGTGGGCTGTAGCCCACTTCGCGCTTTTTCTCTTTTTCCCCTCGGTTGATGCAGTTGGTCCCAGACTAGGCCAAAACTAACTACTCGCCATATTTCCAAACATTGCTGGAAATATACTGTTTGTTTACAAACCCCGCTGTGTTCTCTAGTTCGCTGTCTGTTGGGACCACGACAGGAAAGGCGTATTAAATTGTGAGTGCATGAGGGTCTGTCGCACACCCACTTGTCCATTATAATACTTCAACGGGTTTGCCTCTATTCAAACGTTGCGTTATTTCATCCAAAAAACATAGCAGGTTGGAAAGGCAAGACTTTTCCTTTATGAATCCACGCGGATTTGCATCCAACAACGTGTCCTAAGTTGAATGCTAGGCAGTTTGGTACACTTCAAGTAGAATGCAAGTGGTCTGTTGTCACCGAATGCATTCCTGTTCCCACCCTTGTGCAGAGCTATGACGTCTGCCCCGGGCGAATCATGGACCGCTCTACCATCGTTGAGTGACGGGGTAAAAAGGTTAGTTACGGGAGTGGATAACACACTGACCAGCGGATGGATGGTTGCCGTGTGAATACTATTTGGCTCCGGAGCCTAATGACTGCTTGGCTGCCGCACCATTTTTTATCGCACGAGGCGTGATGTCTTCGTGCTTCATTTCTTCGATCAGTACAAATGATAAATCTAGGATGGGGTTCTGTCGACTATGCCTTCGGTGGACATCTGTGAAATGCGACGCCCGATGTTTCGCCTTCTCATAAGCACCGGTAATTCAGCTTCCTTCGGAGAACCTGAGGCTTCCTACATCCATGCACATCGCTGGCTTAGCTTGGACACGTGTGTCGTACCGCGTCAGATTGACTTCTGCACTCCGAACTAGTGCCAATTCGTAGGCGGCTTGGACATTGTTTTACACTTCGGCAAAGTAGTTCTTTTCACGAAGGTAGAGTAAAAACCTCTTGTGACCAGTTGCTTTTTTGTAAGTTAACCAAGTTCTTTTTTCTCCCACGTGCCTTAGCTGTTTTAGCTGGTCACTGAAGGGGTTTGGCTTGTGGGCGGCGTCTGGTCTTGGGACAGTGTTTTTATGTGAGGAGCTGCAAATTCCATTTAATAAGTTCCCAAGCTTCATCTGCCGTGCCTGGGAGATTATTTCAATCCAAATACCTTCAATCTAGGATCAGTCTGTCGGGTTTAACTCTCGCGAACTTGTGCGATAACTTGGACGATATCCATTGGACGGTATCTATTGGTCAGTTTAAACAAACAGGTACGAGTCCACGACACAGACTTCGGCGATTTCAATTTCTGTACCAGGTACCAAAGTAATAAAATGATTTTTTCGGCAAAATAATTTTACCAAACACGACAGCTCAGGAACCCACGGTTTACGACTAACACGGAAGCCATTCTACCGCTGCAGAATTTGTGGTAACCACTGGTTACCGCTGGGCTTCCTGTGCTTGAGGTTGAAGATCTTTTTTGCAATTGCAATGTGCTCCAACATGCCCCATCCTAGAATCTTCAAAGAAGCAGCTGCTAATCTAGTGGGACTCTTTTATGAACTGTTCAAGCAGACACTCTAGGCTAGCATACTCTCTAGCGAACAAAAAGAGGCGGCGGTTACATCCATCTCTAAAACAGGTGTCCGGCGCTCTCCGGCTGGCTACCGGCCAATCAGCCTTAATAACATTTTGTGCAAGATAATGGAGCGCTCACTGAAGCGCGCTATCCCGACTCACTTTTCGCTAAATCATCTTTTTTCTTCTATCCAGCCTGGCTTCCATCCAAACCGGTCATTCATAGCAAATATTGTCACTTTCATGCATTGTCTGGCGAAAGCCACAGACAGCTTTTTCCTCCTAAAGGGGGTCATTTTTGATTTTGCTAAGGCTTTTAATCGTGCCCCACATGACCCCTGACATACAAGCTGGGAACCTTTGATATTGAAGGAAAGTTTCTTCGCTTGATTGTCCCGTTTTTGATAATAAAACCGGAGGACACATCTCGCCTCCCCCTCCGGTTCCTGCGGGATCTTCCTCAAGGGGTGGTGCTAGGTACTCCGTTACTCCCTATTTATTTCAACGACCTTCCGGTTAATATTTCCAGCAACGCCTTTCGATAGGCCGACTACCCAAGAACCTTGAATGCCACTGAGACCAGTGCAACACAGATTGATCTTGATACGACTAAGCTCCTGCCACACGACTGAAACCCCAACCAACTTACAATCAGAGCGCATATATGCCACTCTATGTGGATTCAACCAATGCTTTCGCAATTCATAGCGCGCTCAGCAGAGTAGATCTCACAAAAATTGACGTGAAGGTAGATCTTGGCGCCCGGCAGTTGTCTAACTTATCCGATGCGTATCACCAAAATGTGGCCGCTCAAAAGGAAATCACCGCTTCTAAAATGATGAAGCGAAGTTTCCACGCACAGACAAGAAGGCGTTTCGGAAGCTTCACGGGGATAATGTCAGGCCGCTCCTGAAGTACGCTGATCAGGTCATGTATTCCGGCCTGAAGCAGCGCATACTTGCTGTTGTGCGTATCTTGCGCACTGCAACCAAGATAGTCCCGGGCTTGAGAAATGTCGCGTAACAGTCTGGATTTGAAACTCCTAGCTTGCATCCACTCGAGGTTTGAAGACTCAGCGGTGTTTCGATTCTCCCACACTTCCTTACAGTAAGTCTGGTTGAATGGTGCTTTATCGTGGCTAATGTTCACGACCGACGAGGATATAGTGGGGAGCCTTCCAATCTCCGACCTAGAAACTCCCCTAAACAGATGATAGTTTCTTATAAGATTATCAACCGTTGAAACAGCCCTTCCTCTAGGGTCGTTGGCGTCACCTCCGGAGAACGCTACAAAGCATTGTTTGAGTTTCATTTTCTTAACATACCATTATGCCAGTATTCGTGCTTGTTCCTGGTATTTACAATAATTTAAACAAGTAGTGCTACACGCTGTTTTCAGTGATTGCTTTCGAATTCAGCAGACACCGTTCTACGCTAAATAAGAGGAACGACTGAATCCAGGAGTTTTGGGCCCCTGCCTCAAATCCGTGTCATAATCATCATCATATCAGCCATGGGCCTGACCAAAAGGTACTGTGGCTCGGGCCGCCGCTTGCCTCAACAGTGACGTGCAGTAGCCCAGAGGATAACGTTACAAAGAAGGCTGAAAATCATTGAAAGAAGACTAAGCGGATGAACTATAAATGATATAGATACAGGTACGCCATTGACTGCGACAAACCGCCATCTCGGATAGCGTCTCTAACCAGCGGTCTGAATGTTCCCAGGAACCCCATCCAGGCAAGTGACACCTACCCACTTTGCTCAATGGAGCAGTCGGGATCTTCATATTTTGTGACGACGTTGTTGCCTCAAAACCATGCGGCTTTATCTGAATATCGGCGGCCTGGCTATATAATGCCCGGTACGGCAAACACCCAGCTGACATGCGGATGGACTACTGACCTCACCACCGCAGGTTTCGCGGCGCGGTTAGGTGGCCGATTGATCGCATATCTCCAGCGTTCCGACCGTTTTGCTCACGCAGCCAGTTCACTTAAGCTGGGCCAAACGGTGGGGACGACGACGGTCAACCACAGCGAGCCTGTTGATAACTTCCTTGTGAACGGACCACGTTTCCGAACCACAGAGCAAAACAGAACGTATACAAGTGTTGTATACCATTCGTTCAAGCGACAATCGAACGTCATTTCGACGCTATAGGTGACGCAGTTTGACAATGGCAACTCGTGCCTTAACTATCCTCGTTGGTATCTCATCAGCAGTGCTACAGGCTGACGGGGCAGAACTCTACAAGTATGTGAAGCTGTCCACAGTCTCAGGCGGATTACTCGCAATAAAGAAAGTAGGAGTGAAAATGGAATCCGTGTATCAACCAACGAATCGCTGTGAACGGAAAGAAAGATGGTGGAACATATCGGCGAGGGATTCGGGTGGTACGACAGATAACGCGTCAAGCAGACAGTTCAGTTCAATTCAGTTCACAGGACGTGGCGGCTAGCAGCCTGGTAGTCCAGTTTCTTGCGCTGGTAGGCGATAGCTTCCCGCGCTTCGATTGACGCTAGGATCAGAAGACGCTCTACACAATACAGGAGTTACCGGACAGGAAAGGCAGGATGATTTAATCCTTACACACGTTCTGTATAAAGTATTCAGCGGTTCAGCGATTGACACACGGATTCGAGGCAGAGGCCCAAGGATCCCGGATCCAGTCGGTTTTTCTTGCTCAGCGTCGGGCGGGCGTCTGTTTATGTGAAAGACAGTCATTGAAAACAGGGTGTAGATCCTGTTGAACAGTTCTTCATGAAAGGAAATAATGACGACCGACGAGAACATAACAGGAAGATTTTCAGGCCTCGTCCTCGGACCTTCCTTAGGCAGCAGTTCTTTTCTTACAGGGTTATTAAATTTTCGAACAGTGTAGGGGACTAACCCAACACAAAAGTGTGAACGCCAATAGTCAGTTGAAGTGCAGTCGCTGGATAGCTCACTATAGAAAATCCCCATTTATGTGGAACAGGGACACCGAGGAGACGAGACGCGTGCACCGAAGGTGTACTGTTAACTAGAATCAATTCAAACAAGTGGTGCTGATTCATTACAAGGAGAATTGGTGCAAACTGTATATAAAAATAAAGCGAAGTATGAAAATGTTTACCATACCTTACAAAAATCTTCCTCCTGAGGTCGTTACCAGCGCATCTAACCATCGTTTTAAAACATCCTTTGACCCTCATTTTCAAAAAACTTTTATGCAAGTAACCTGGCTTTGTTTCTGGTAGTTACTGTAACCCCCAAGACCGGTGCTACACCCTGTTTTCAAAGACTGCCTTTCAGATCAGCAGACGTTCGCTTGACAGTGAGCAAGAAAAACTGACTGGATCCGGGAACCTAGGACCTCTGCCTAGAACCCGTGTATCAATCGTTGAATCGCAGTGTATATATTAACACTCTACCCGAGATCAGTTGTCTTGAAGTTTCCGATAGAGTTCATGCAAGGGCAGAAAGTGCAGTCAAATATTGGACTGGATTTTTTGCTCCCTCTTCTACAGCTGGCGTGAGTTCAAGTTGACGCCATTTCCAATAGGTCTACACTGCGGAAGTGGCTACAAAGTTTGCGAATTTTTCACAACGGCAACAACGGTTTGTCGATTTATGTTGGTATGTTCTTACTCGCCCGTTGGCGAGCACTGATAGATGGCAAAGAACCCCATAGGCGTATCCCCAAAAAAGATCACGGGAGACACCTCCAACGTTCTGGTTCCTCATTAACCTGGATCCGAGACTGACCAATTTTGTTTTAATTACCATTCATAAAGCGCGCATGGATCGGTTTGTCCGCCCGGTATCGATTTTTCCACCAAATTATGAAGAGGGGTTTCATTTCTTATAAGAATCTAGCATTTCATGCAGTGTATGGTGGTATTACTACTGTGTCAAACATTCTGCTATCCAATGTGTTTAACGTAAGCCTGTCTACGCGCCATGCCCGGGGATATTGGCCGAATACCTATTATTTCCCTCGGTGGCTGTAAACCCTTGTCAGACATCATAAACGAACTTCCGGTACCGCAGTCTACACACGTGTCTATTGGCTGTCGCACGTTGCTGTACGAGCCGAGACTTGTACATGAAGCGTATCGGTGTATTAACGGGGATGACCCCAGATTATTTAGTGCACTGTGTTCTGCGCTGAAGTCTGTTTGTACAGATGATTTGTAAGTCAGCCGATTACTGTCTCATCTCTTTAGAACTTTTCAAGATTGTCCGCAGACGAAACCAGAGGAGACAACAACGTATCCATTATTGCTGCAAGCACTGTTGGCAAATGCGACGTTTACGCGGGCTGATGGATATCTTGAGGCGAATGCCATTCGCGATCTGAATCCAGTTTATTGTCGCAAGATTTTGCCTGCGAGCTCCGATGATTTCTCAGGCAACGGAGTCGTTGGGGCGGTGGCTGGACAACAGGAAAACTCTGATAGAGAATCCTATTGTTCTACTCGTATAGCGCCTCTCCGTATTTCGTTAAAGAAAACGTCCATCACTTGTAATGCCAGTGAGAAGCCTTTCAAATCGAAAAAAACTGGTCGACGTAAAGAGCGACCGCAGCCAAACAATGAGGTCAGTGAACCCGATATACAGTTGATGTTGTCCTCCGTTCTTTATGATTGTCAACTGAAACGCATTGTCACCCTCACGAATCCATATCTATTTGGGGCCAAAGGTTGAACTTGTCATACATCGCTTACTACTGAACGATCTCTCGATATTCGTAGTTTTTTTCATTAATGATCAACCCGGAACAACCAGGGAGTTATTTTGAAACTTAACGCGAGAGTACATTTACATCCTGCAAAACGTCTTATCTAACATCTGGTTCCTGGGGGACTCCCGAAAATAACCGTGTTGCTCTTCCGTATGCGTCCATGTTTAGAACAGTTTATTGCTCATCTAGTCGCTTTCGAATTTGTATTCAGTGGGCACAGTGTTTGAAATAAGAGGTTGTATTTGAACCGTGAATATATTTGACCACGTTCACATTACCACTGTTTTCAGTAGAATTTGTAAGAATGCTGGGGTTACATAATAACTGGTGATCTTATGGGACTGGAAGTGTCAAAGGTGGGCTAACATTGGTAGATACATACCTTCGCTAAGTTTATTAGTGTAGTAGAGTTAGTCGTTACGTAAACCAATTGGGCAACGGCAAAAATGAATACAGGACTAAAGAGCGCAGGTCTTCTGAGGGGGACACTTCAGCGGAGTCTACAACCACAGGTGAGCATCCTCACGGGGCCCCATCTAAGAAACGGCTAACACCGCAGGTAACCAAGTCTGGTTGGGGCTTTCCTCTCCGAACCCACGTTTTACCTTACTGCTACTGTCAACCCAGATAGAGAATATCCCTCCGTACCGGAATCACTCGATAGTAGTTTCTGTATTCCGAAAAAAAGCATGGGTTCTTGTGAAAACCACTGAAGGGTCCTGGGTTCCGTTTACTTCAACTCACTGCACCACTAGACAGTCATTAAGAAAAGAGCGACAGGGTTTCGTTTTAGACGAGAATGTATTGATCAACCTTCCACTTTCAGCCGAATTCTGAGGCAGCACTACTTAGCGCGGACTAACAATTGTTGGTTTTCTCTGCCATGCAGGTTCGCCCGATTCAGTGGATCGATCTACACTTCTAGAGACGTTTAAACTCAGGGGTGTAGGGAACAAACATGAACATACTGTCGGCCCTCTATTCCCACACTGCTGTTCAGGTTACGGTTTGTAGTGGGCCGTGTGACAGTTTAAGCACCAAGAACACGCACGTCAAGGCAGTCCACTTTCATTTCCTTTAATGGTCATGAACGAAATACTGGAGGACCGTCTCCGACACACAAGGTGCTGGCGTGGGCCTCACCTTGTAAAAGACTGACTGATCTTGGTTATGCTAGCGACAAGTTGTTGCTTGACGATTTCTTATCAGCACAGCCGCTATTCCGCGTCCGTGTGAATGCTTTCGAATGCTTATTTCAGACTCAAAGTCCGAAGTGCTTCTGTAAGACTGATGTGGCCATCTAGATTTAATATTTGACAATGAAGTTATTGGAATTGTTGACCAGTTTGTGTGCTGAGACAGTTGCATTAGCAACGGTGGAGGTACAAAGAATAAAACAGCAGCTCGTATCTTCAAGGCTATGGGAGTATTCATTAATCCGGAACACCTCTGACGACAGAGTGACACCATTCTAAAGTTTGAAAGTTGCGTATACAGGGCGATTGTAGGGTCTATGCTGTCTTATGGCTGCGAAACTTAGTCGCTCAGGGTAGAGAACGTGAACCGTCTTCAGTGTCTGTTTTTGATCGTTCTCATTGAATGACAGCAGTGGATAGGCGACGAAGTAGGGGAGCGAGTATTTGATATTAACTGCCAAGCGAGTTCTTTTGTTCAATCTTCAAGTTTACGCAGACTTAGTTGGTTGGGTCATGTACTGAGGATGCCAGCCAGCCGTCTGCTACCCCAAGCACTCTGCTAATGCTGCGGCTGCGGAATGAACAAATAATGATTTGGCATGATAAAACGGAGTCGTTCATTAAAGAATTAGCCGTTGCAGGGTAGGATCATCTTCCATGCTTGCCGATGACGACCTTCTTTCACCTGTAACTCAGGTGTTTGTTTTCAAAGTGTAGGCACCTTGACGTTAGGCGTTTTTATGTCAGATCCTTTTCCATTTTCTTAGCAGGGAAGTTATGTGGCAGTCGTACTTCAGCGGGAATCGTTAATGTGTATCTTTATTTGATAATGATGATGACGATAGTGATCTGCGACGTTTGAAAATCGCAGCGCTCGATGATCGATGGGTCGACATTCACCGAATTTCCTGGTCGTCAGTCTGTAGCAAAATCATTACGTTTGTCGGTATACTAGGTTTGTTCAATCCGAAATCACACTAGTGGGCAGTATTGTCTTCACCGTTTTCTTACCACCCTCATGCGCTTGTACGGAGATAACGTGGATTGAAAACGGACCGCTTTTTTTTAAACTTCGTCCACACCAACAGACCAGACTTCACAGCAGTATAGGACTGCACGTGCCGAGGGGCACAAGGTGTATTAACGGCTTAACTTGAATTGACCTGAAGCACTGTGCGCTGTCTTTAATCTGGAAGCTAAAGTCACGCTACTGAGAAAAAAGATATACAACTGCCTCCCGGGCTTCGGAAATTCGATTACTGATTTTCTCCAAGCCGACACAACTACTGGGCTCAGTAAACTTTTCGATTATCTCCAACGTATCACCGGCGATGCTGATCTTAAGCGCAAGCCCCCGTTAGTCTTCGCCGAGGCAAAGTGCAGGCTGAAGTCACGAACTGAGATCACCAGTTTGCATGGAGTGTTGTCTGTGTGATCTGTATACCTTAGCTCTCGAAATCGGTCACATAAGTTTATTTCTACCTCTGTTTTGACGGTCGACCAGGGTGATCCCCGATATGTTGTCAACAAGGTAGAGGAAATTAGACAACATTGATGAATACCACTTAGAACGTTAAAAGGCGGCCTGACAGTAAAGTGTTTTGGGTATGTTGAAATACTTTTTAGGCACACTATTCTGCACGAGACATTTCCAGTGTTGATGTATCATCTGAATCGAGGATCCTTCAAATTGCCAGATGAACATCTGTAAGCGTGCGTGCGTTCTAGCAACCGTTGGAGTGTAAAAACCTGTTCAATACGCTCCCCTTCAGGGTGGTAATTGGTCTGCTATTCACGTACTTGCACTTCGCCCGTTTGAGCCAGCTAACTAAGGACTGCAGGAACCAGTTTACTTAGTGTGTTCAGATTCGGACTTTTCCTTCGAACTGAAATATCTATAGGTCGACTTAGAAGTCGTTTGAGCGAACATTACATTTGTGTAGGGTTTAAACACATTCATTGTTACAGAATTCGCTATTTATTTCTGTAACCTACTTCCCGAGCTTACTTCTTGGAGAAAAAAGACAGTTGCTTCCCACATCCAGCCTTCCTTTGCAACGTATTGTGGTCTCTCAACTCTGTCTTCTTTCTAGTCGATCCTCTACTCTCTCGGTACACCAGGTACTTTGTCTGTCATTGTGTATACCGTGATGGATATGAAATGCGTCTACAACATGTGGTCTTGGATTTGTTTTCGCAGTGTAGGGCGTGTTGATGAGCGACGGTATTTTTTGTACATTTTGGACTAAGCATTTCTAAGTCCATTTTCTTTCTAATTTAATGTTTATGACCGTTCGATGCTTTTGCTACTCAGAAAAAACATTTTGTCACAAAATTATACGTTAGCTTGTCCTTGTTTGTACATGGACTAAACAAACATTGGATTTCAGAGAAATATCTGGAGTTGTTAGAAGTCAGACGGAAGGTTCCTCCTGGTAGTTCCCATAATAAGTCTAGAAGATATATCCGTAGGAAGCTGAAACGTAGTCTAAAGGCTGATCGTGAGGATTGGTTAGTGGGAAAAATTAAGGAAATGGAAATCGCTTTTGCCTCAGGAAACATCGGCAAACTCTTTAAGCTGATCCGTGCCACTGGTCCCAGGCGACAGTCTGTCAGTGAAGCTATCAGCGAGGCAGATGGCACACTGATTTATAATAAGTCCAGAAGATTAGAATGTTGGGCGGAACACTTTGAGGGTCAATTTAGCTGGCCTCCTGCTTCCATTATGTTGCCGCCACAAACTTGTGACGTAGAACCCTGGTCGGTAGATTTGGAACCACCCACTGAGACTGAGGTTCGCAATTGTATCTCGGCTGTCAATCGTAATAAGGCTGCTGGTCCAGATTATATCGTACCGGCACTTTTCAAAGAGGGTGGAGAGGTGTTAGTAGAGGCCTTAATTCGGCTATTTCAACTTGTGTGGACGACGATCATTCCCCCGTACTGGGGTCTAGCGATAATGGTTCCTATATTCAAGAAAGTTGTCACGAGCTCTTGCGAAAACTATAGGGGAATTAGTCTGGCCCCAGTCATTTCTAAGGTTCTGGCATTCATTATAATTCGTCGACTCATTGCAGTTCGGGAGTTAAACATTAGAGAAGAACAAGCAAAGTTTCGCCCTGACTGGGGATGTATAGATCATATTTTTACCCTTCGTCAAATTCTGGAGCAGCATCATGTGTACTGTCGGCCAACAATTGCCGTATTCCTCAACTATAAAGGTGCGTTCGATTTGGTGGATCGATCTACACTTTTAGAGCCGCTTAAACTCAGAGGTGTACCGACCAAGTATGTGAACATACTGTCGGCGCTTTACTCCCATACTTCGGCTCAGGTTAGGGTCTACGGTGAGCTGTCTGGCAGTTTCAACATCATGAGCGGCGTTCGTCAAGGCTGTCCCCTTTCACCATTTTTGTTCAATTTCTCCATAGACGAAATAATGGAGGATTGTTTGCGTCACTCAAACGATGCTGGTGTGGACCTCCTACCTGGTGAAAGACTGACTGATCTTGATTATGCTGACGACAAGGTGTTTTTGTTTGACAACTTTCAGGCGGCACAAGCAACACCAAACGCTATTTCACGTTCTGCTAAGTACTTCGGAATGCGTTTTACAACCTTAAAATGCAAAGTGCTTCCGCAAGATTGCTGTGATTACGTAGATTTAATGTTAGCTAATGATGTCATGGAAGTTTTTGACTGATTTGTATACCTGGAAGCTGCATCAGCGGCGGCGGCGGATGTGTAGGGAATGAAATGGAGGTGCGTATTTTCAAGGCTAGGGCGGTGTTTACTAATCTGAGACACCTATGGCGACAGAGAGGTATTCCCCTGAAACTTAAGGGTCGCGTATATCAGACAACAGTGAGGGCTGTATTACTTTACGGCAGCGAAACCTAGCCGCTCAGGGTAGAGGACATGAACCGTCTTCAGGCACTTGACCACCGATGTCTGCGTTCAATCGCTCGTATCTGGTGACATCAGCGAGTAAGCAACGAGGAGGTTAGGAAGCAGGTGTTTGGCACTGATTGTCAAACGAGTCCTTTTGTTCAATCACTACATTTTCACAGACAGATGGTTAGGTCATGTACTAAGGATGCCAGCTAATCGTTTGCCACACCGAGCTCTGTTTGCCAACACTGCGGCCGACTGGCGTAAGGTGCGAGGTGGACAGGCGATGACCTGGCGTAGACAAATGAAATCATTCACGAAGAGGTTGGTCAATGTAGATCGGGTTCGTCTTCCGGGCTGGGGCCCTCGCGACTCGCAGAGTTGGTGGTTTGAGATGTTAGGTGAGATGGCGGCTAACCGGGATCAGTGGCATAAATGTTGTCGTTGTTTGGCCAACTCGTCTGTGAAGTGAGTGCACTTAACGACACAAAGAATTGAAAGCCGTAAGGGAGCTGTCTGGCTGCTGACGACTCACTTTCACTTACAGCTCGGTTGTTTGTTTGCAAGGTGTAGGCGTCTTGATGTTGTGTTTGATTTTAGACGTAGCTATTTTTAGTAGTTAGGTCCATTCCCCCTTTTTTTTGCTCTCTTCTCATATAGGTTTGTTCTTTCTTTTTCCCCTTCATGGTTGTGTGGCATTTAAGCAACAGTGTGAACCACTAATGTATTGCTGTCTGTGATGATGATTATTTGATGATGTAAGACTTATTTATAAATCCCATCGTGTGTGAAGATCTCATAAACATTGCACACGTTTCCGTCTCCTGTTTCCTTGTCTTTCCAGATACCTACCCCGTCGAAAGATACACAACGTCTTCCCAGTTCCAATGGGCTGATCGATCCTGATAGTGTTGAAGAAATTAGTGACTGCCAATGCGTGCTTAGTGACCCTCGGGAGTCGGCATTGTGCACTGCAAAAGTGGATGAAAAGCCTTTGTCTCCCGTTCTCCTTAATCTTGCGCCGGCTGTCTCTTCTGGCCTCATCAACCACGAACACTATTCTTCCGCAGGCACTGTGATCACTCCCAGTTGTCCAGCGGTTCGTGAACAACCAGTGAATGTGATTGATGTCAGTGACAATTTTAAGGAAGCTGCATGCTCAGCCTCCTCTAATGTAACTATTCAGTCTCCGCTTGGGTTGACGAGTTGTCTGAATAATGTCCCTCCCTCTATCAACACAGATTGTGTTAAGCCCATAGGATCAGTTGCACCAACTACCAACCCCGAAAATGTACCGACTACAGCTCGCCGAGTTCCTGATCCTGCACTTTCACAGTTGTTTCATTCCGCGGCTTTATTTCATACATGCCAGCCTTCCGTGGATTGCGAGAAATCGGGGTTAGTTGTTAGCGGCGGCTTGTTCGACGACTGGTTGGATCCATCTGGCAAGTCTAGTGAAGCTGTGTCAGTGTCCACAAACAACCCCACAGTATCTACTGAATGTACTTATTCTGGATCTATTTCTGGTCCATCGTCAGTTATTGGTAATCCATCTACTTGTGGTCAGGCACCCCACTCAGTTGGCACAGCTTTTGACACGTCTGCCGGTGTCACCCGTAGTCCTCAATCTGTTCCATCAAACCATTCATCTTATCCGGCTACTCCAGGCGTTGGTTTTCCAAACGTGCCGCTTTCGGTAATAACCAGTGTCGTCACCCCCCCTTCCGTTCTCGCCAAAAGTGCGATCACTAACTCTGCCATTTCCTCCCCCTCAATTCGTCTGTTTGATAATCCGGAGTCTCGACCAGATATCCATGAATCAAGCGTTGATGATCAACCCCGCACTGCACCGCATGGTTTGGCAGCGTATCTTCCTCGGTCCAGTAGCCTACGCTCACAATTAGTCAACGACGACCCAACTACCGGGCTTTTCTTCGAAGAGTTGCGTCCCGGTTCTCCACGTTCTAATCTGTCATCCGGTTGGGACTGCTCTGATCCTCGCTCCGCGAGCGCTTCGGAAGCTGGGTCTAGACCTACATCTACTGGCAAAGGTTTGCCCCGGACGATTTGTAGTGTAAACGATAGTTCGGCTCGGCATTACAACGAATCACCGCTCCTTACCAAGCCAAACAGAGGTCGATTTCCTGCTGGGAAACCCAGAGGTGGGGGTAAGCATAAGCAGTATTCACATTTTCTCCCCTAATATATCCTTCCTAGTATTTATGTGAGTTTGTCCTGGTGTGTTCAAAATATGTCAGTTCTGATTTGTTCGAAATGACTCAATTCACAGCTGTTTAATATGTAACTGTTAACAGAGTTCTCATGGAATGGTCAATTGCGTTCTAGAAGGTTGTTGGTAGTACCTTGTATTAGACAGAATTTACTTCCACTAACTGCATGCTAATAATCAGTTTGGAGCCCAGGTTGTTATGAATTTAGTAACGGCTCTAACTACCGATCACACAGTCGCAGTTCCGAATCGTGTTTATCGCGATCGGTCCTGTCTTGGTTTGGACAGTCCGGCAGTATCCAGGCCACATGTAGCCTAGTATGTCGCGTGACAACAAACGTCTTGTGGTTTAAAGGCTGAAATCTTCGACATTTTGAATTTTAGGAGCCTACATGTATATGTTGATAAGCGCGTAATCAACCACCAGCAGATTGATTTCGCATAAGGCTTCAGGAAATTCCATATTAGTTTCCATTATAACTGTACATATGGCTTTATTCTCCAATTTTGTCGAGCAAAATATCAAAGCGATCCGTCGAAGTGGTCGTGGTATTTTTGAACCTACAGGTTACTCTCAACTAGGCTGCCCGACGCTCTCTTGAGCCATCTCCATCGCAGAGGAGTCCCAGTGTAGTATACCAATTTATTGAAGTCATATACCTAATCTGAGTGTAGAGCACATATCTGTAGGCAGCATTCCTCATTCCAGATGACGCTCAACAGAGGTGTCCTATCATTTCTTTTCAACTATGCGACAAACGATATGCCGGAAGGGGTGCTTGGAAGTTCCGACGATTTCGGAATGGAGCTTCTGCAAGATGGCGCACTGATATTGAGTATGCAGACGACACTGCTTTATTTAGATTGACAGAAAACACACACCATATTGGACCGATTAGATGATATAGCTGATCTGTGTGGTACGCACTTTGCACCCTCAAATTGTAATGTTTTTACAGGGTTAGATTGGTATCGACTCTACTTTTGTTATTCCAGACAGGCCGCTTGAGACTGTTGCTAGCTTCACTTCACCTGATATTGCCGACAAGGTGTCCACCAGCGTAGCGAGAGCACAGTGTATTTGTTGATTAGGCTTGGGTTTACAACGCTTATGTGCGTTCAGTTCTGCTTCGTGGGTCAGGTCGCTGGACCGCTTGTGCACAAGGGGCATCTGGACTCTCGGTATTTGACCGTGTGAGCAACACAACCGTCAGTCGGTGCGCATTTTGGAAATGCACAAGTTCACAGCTGGTAACCGAGATAGCGAAAATGGACAATCTCTTCTGGTTGGCTCACGCACTCCACGTACAAGCGGATCGTCTGTGGTCAGGCAGTGACGTGGTCACAAGGTTGACCGCCTCGTTGTGCACCGTTGGTGTGTGTCGCCTACTCTGTTAGTTTAGCTGAGACTGTCCACACTACTACTGATTGGGAACACTCTGTGACACATCAGTGTGTCACAGTCAATGACGTGCCTGCATTCGGAAGGTTATTGGCCACTCTTATTCCCTTTTTCGAAACTCACTTGTTTTTTGTTTTCCCTTTCTTTTCTCTGTTCACTTCTATACCATTTATACTTGCTACTATGTTACTTCGTGAACTTTTGTCAGGACCAACAAAGTCCCGAGCCGTAGTACCCACGAATACAGCTCGGAGCTGAAAATGATAATGATGATTAGCTGGAAAGGAGCGTTTGTGCACCATGCATTAAGTTTATGATAAAACAGCGATTTGCTCAAGCTTTTCCCATCCATGTGCACTGTATGAATTGGTTTGGTGGTCTTACTTTGAAATTACCGACTCAAAATCACATATATCAGATCAGCTCAAAATTAACAGCAACATTCATTTCACTGAGTCGAAATAGCTGTCAGCTAACATACTGTCTCTAGCCCGGAAGACAAACATGATATACACTGGCTAATACCTTTCTGTATCTTCAGTCATTTGTCCACCTGGAACTAGAGTAGTAGGGGATTTCGGTTGATATAAATTGAGCATCACCCCCAGTTGATTGCAGTTTCCTCATTCCCGTACACTTTTCAACCAACTTCCTTCAGAACTAATTACCAGACCCTATTTTCGCTCCCGTTAGAACTCTAGTGGTACATATCTTTGCCACGGCCGGAATTTGAATTACGGCTGCCAGTTACTGAAGCAACCATGTTGACCAATGCCCTAATCACCGCAAGTTAGATATGTCTGAATTATTGCATGCGGCCGCTCAGGCACATTCGCTTGGGAGTAATGTTTGGATTACCCGATCACCATTAGGTTAGTGCATCCTCATGTTGATGGACCTGTCTATATTGGTTTTATATTGAATTGCTGTTCACATTCGTCTTTAGTTCACTACTTTTAGGCCACAGAATTTAAACCTAGGACTGAATTAAAACGCTTAACAACTTCCCCCTTCAGCATGAAAACATGTAACAGTTTTCTACGACTTGTTGGTTTTGTTACCCAGTAATTCACTTTATATGCAGGTCGTCGTCGGCGTACTGAAGTGGAAGAATTACGAATATGGAACGTCAACGATCGTGGTCAGCCAGGGACGGACCGGAAACCTGAAAATGGGCCTCCAGCTTTCACATCACCTTTACTGCATGAGCTCAAAGAGTCGACAGTCGATAAGATCGCTGCATCAAATACAACTAATTCTGCCCTAAATAGTGGTTCAACTATTGGCAAACGAAAGGATGTCCTGGAAACTGCTCAAGCAAGTGAACATGGTTTATTTACTGAGGCTTTGGTTGAACGTGTCAAACGACGTCGACAGCAGCTTGAAATAGGGGCACAGAAGCAGACACTGCAACTAGATGTACCGGCCAATAGGTCATCAGAAGCCTCGCCCTCTTCTGTTTCTTCTCCTTTGCGTCCATCAGGGAGATGTGTTTCTTCGTCCACTTTCACACATACATCAAAATATCTGAGTATCCCCTCAACGAATTCAGAGGGTCAGCTTGATTCTGCTGACCGGGCTCCAACAGACAACAGTAAATCTCACTCAACTGTTACTACCATTCCTTATAAATCGAGAAGAATTCGGTCTTCTGAGAGCGAGTCTTCTCCTTCACCGAGTAGTTCGGCATTGTCATCCGTACCATCCAATCAGCATGACGTCTCCATTTCCTCTTGTCCAGATAGTGTTCCTCCCCTCTCTCTGGAAGAATTGCCATCTGATACACCTGTTACAAGAGCCGTCAACAAGATGGTGGCACAACCGTCAGTACAAACGTCTTCCTCTCCTCTTTGTAACAACAACAGTAAAACACATGAACCATCACAAGTCGTGATGTCAGCCTATAAAAGCTGTTACGTGCCCAGTGAACTCAGGGAGAGAGATTGTCCCGTTTTGAATTTTTCGGAATGTTCGGATGTTAGTAGCAGTCAGTTTATGAATGAAGAGGGTCACCATCGTCCAACGGCCAACAGCAATGTGAATAATACCACTTGTGACGATGAAAGTAAAACGCTGTTGCCTCCGAGGTTGGAGGAAATCACGGTGGGTTTTCGTTTTTGTAATTTATTTTGGCTACCAGTAGTTATTTTCAATCTTTTCCTCGAGTCTGTTGCCGTGGTTATGGTCAGCTACCCAGCGTTAGATATGTGATTTGCTAGTTCACATTGTGGTTCTTTACTGTAGTTAGATGAAACAGCTTAGCTTCGTTCCACTTGTGATCTCATATAACTTGGTTTGGTAGAGTTCCATTTAATCGTTAGGCATCATTAAACAGAGCTGATTCCGTCATCATTCAACACCCCTATCCATGTTGCCTTTGTTTCCTATGCTTCCGCTTAAGTTAAGTTCTTATTTTTCCGCTTTGTGTATGAAAATGCAAGCTGTCGTCACAGAACATTCCATGCTGTACGTATGTGTGCTACCATGTTTCATACTTATTTTATTTCTCAACCTCAAGTAAGTCACTGATTACATGCGGTTCTGGAGTACCACTACTTTCCAACTAAAATACTGTATGTTGAATGTCAATTCAGTATACACATAGTCCGAAACGTTTACCTCGATTAATGTATAGTTTGTGCTAACCAAGTGACGTTAATGTTCTTTCAGATGACTAGTCTAAAGACTGACAACAAATCTCCGGACAACTTTAGAAAACACGGGTACCATACCTCAAGTGTCGAAAGACTGCCATCGTTGGTACCGCTCATTTCTGTTTCCTCTAATAAAGCGGAACGAAACAAACAGGAAAGTGTAAAGCACACTGTAGACAAACTGTGCCATTCAGAAAATCACGATGGTAAGTCATGAATCCACTTCTATGGATTCTATTGTTTTTGGGTTCTTCTCTGACTAGGGAAAATCTGTTTATCCCTCTTTTATTAGGCCTTATGATAATTAATTAGATAGATCCACAGCCTAGATCGCGGTCGTTGTTCTAAGCTGTGAATGATGGTTTAAAAAAATTGCCGCAGTTCGAAATATGTTACTTAAAAGCAAACCTCATCACGATTTACGAACAGACCTACTAATATAGTCTCACAGAAGACTACAGACAGAGCCATTTCCTAATTTTTTTTTAGGTCACAGCGCTATGGGATCAACAGCATTCCAATGGCGACTTTTTTTCACACCACCCGTAGTTATACAACGTGTAGATTTTCCCACGAAATCTCTTGTTAACGGTGAAATTGTCTCGTTCATGGTAGATTTGGTGCATTATTTCTATTGTTTTCCTTGATTTTACTCACCTTTTTATCTAATTATATCTCCCGAGGTAATGCTTGTTGTGACAGATTTATGTTATTATGTACCAGTCTCTGGTTTTACTTTTAGGGTATAATGGAGCCACGATCAGCTTTGGAGTGTCGCGGTTTTATTTCCTCATCTAACCATGCATCTATTATAAATGACACTTCTTTTCACGTAATATTGTTTTGCGGTATCTGATACTAGTTGTTCTGTAACTGTGTTGTAGAATCCGAGGCATCGCACACCAAATCACAGCGAGCTCAAAGTCGTAAACGAAGCGACTTATCAAGCTTTTCTCTGACCAAGAATGATGTGTCTATCGATGGTGTATATCTAAAAGTGGTGTCAACTTTCGTGAAGTCAAGGTAAACTTACTCCATAGTAAATCTGTAACGTTGGTCTAAGCAAGCTGATAGTATCAGCTTGGTAACGACTGCCGCTGATGCTAAACGGTGGTTCGTCAAGTAGTGTTTGCAACACGCGCTCGTTTTTAATCAACCGTTAGCCTATACATGTACGATAAGCTTAGCTGACCAACTTACATAGTTTCTTTTACTGTGAGGTGCTTAAACTCAAGATTGAGGACGCTTGTATCTCGTTGATAATGATGCCCGATTACTAATCTCACGGTCACCGTTTCTGTGACAGCCCCTGTCTAGGTTTATGCATCCTGACAACATTCAACCCTTATGTGACATTAATGAAGCAAGACGGTGAAACCCACAAGAAACCTGCCCTACATTTTGAGTCTTACTTTCATTTACAACCTAGTGGTTTGATTGTAAAGTGTAGGCACCTTAAAGTTGACTGTGTTTAGTCATACAGGTTTCGAGAACTCAGTCCCATCTCTTTTTTTCACTTTTAGTCTGGAGCGTGCTGTTATGTTTGTGTAGCAGTTAAGCATTTGTCAGCCACAAGCATTTTGTTTTCTGTGGTGGTGATGTGATCCTGTCATCTGGCAATGAAACAGAAACAGAAACTTTCGTTTGCCTGTGAACTTCGTGCCTTTAGTGACAAAGTCTAATGTTAAATGCCCTTGCGCGTAAGTTTGCCCTTATGGGTAACGTTATAAACCCACACTAGCCGTGTGATTTTCTTCTCAACTTTCCTAGGGCGTTTAGTATCATTAATTAGAGCTCAATCCATGTCAACTTAATTATCACTCATCTCTTTTCTTCATGTCCTTTTTAATTTCTGGACCAGTTGGACATCAGCTTAACTCCTCTGTCTTGTGTTATAAAATCGTTTCATTTTTCGTGTATTGTTACGCGATGTAAATACACTCCTTGTCCCCTTTTTGCGTATATTTTTTACTCCGAGCACTTGACAGTTCTCGTTCTCTAAAGTTATCGTTTTATGTGACTTACGTTCAAGTTCTACGCATACCCTGTCTAATGCTTGTTAAGTTTCTGTTCTTATAACAGTTTGTTTTATTTTGTTTACAAAACGCGGTTACCAGAGTTTTTGCTATTCCGGTGTCTTTGTTGTTGAGAGAGCGTTATTGAAAGGTTTGAACTAAGTGTTAGTTGTTCTTAATCGTGAAACACCTGTTTTACCAGTTATCTGATTTTTATGTTTCAATTTGTGGTCACCATATTTTTCAAGAGTTGACACGATAGTTTGTCTTGTCGAACCCAAAGTTGCCAAATGGTATCGGCAGTTGAGGTTTCAACGGCGTCCAGCTCATCTAGTCCGAGTCAAACGAGAACAAACGTCTCTTTGATGCCTAGGAATTAAAACTAACCTGAGCGAAGTTTCTTGGTTTGCTGCTTCATCGTTTGTTTATGGATTTGTTGGTCATTGAAGGAATGTCACGAACAGTTTTGTTACCGTTGTACTTATTCATGTTGTTACTTTCTTCTGACGACACACGCGATGTCTTCATAACGCGAGAACTTTTATTGTTGATTTCAGAACGATACTCATCGGAAACTGTCTCCATGAAAACGGATTGCGAACGGGAATCTTGTTTGACAGTGTCTGATTCCGGTATCACCGAAAATCCACGTAGTCGATCCGGTGACCGTTGTGAAGAAACGATCGTCGTTAGCCGGCAGAACTCCACAACCCCCAGTTCTGCTCCCTCAGCATCCTACCAACATGACCCCACAAAATTGCAGAGTGTTACTTCAAAAGAGGTACCTATCGATAAGACTTCGGATACATCAAGAAATGTGGCAGACCCAATAGATAATAATTCTGTCACCGTCAGCGAACAGTCTACGGGCAGCATCGGTAGCTCTTCCTCACCTCTTCCGGGTACCTACGGTGAATTGTATGGTTCTGGGCAACGTTGTTTAACGCCTAGCACAATACCCTACACGCATAGTTCGGGTATGGAAGATAGTGATCCGAGAGAAAATGATTGTGTCCCGTTGCCAGGCGAAAACAAACGTCACAGAAATAGAACTTCTTCGGCAGATTCTGATGACTTAAGTTCGTGCAGATCATCAATTGCGTCTGAGCGGTCATCTTCACGATCCAAGTTCTCAAGTTCATCACCGTCAGTAACGTCGCTTTTAGAAGAAGATGGTGGTCACTGTTCTGCGGATAACGATAGTGATGCAGAGCGGATCCGAAGTGAAGAGTTGACAATATCTGCTTCAGCTTTAACGCAGTTTACCAACAGGTTAGGGGAAATCTTACGACGTGTGGAAGAATTGGACCTACTCAAATTAGCTTCTAGTGTTGGCCTACCGAAATCGGCGAACTTTCATGGGGATGACGAATTCTGCGGGGACTCTTCGTTAATTCCCAGCACAGCCCGTCTAAGTCGTCACGAACTGAGTGCACTATACACTGAGTCAGCTCAAATCCGCCTTGGAGGCGCAATGTACACCATACCAACAGGCCGGCTGGTTCGGTTTCTCACATTACTTTTGGTGAACATGCAGACTGGTGTACAACTCCCTACTTCCCCTTTAACAACTGTGAGTTAACTTGTCCGAGCTTAATTATGTAGTAACGCTTGCGTATGTGTATTCACCGACATGTTCTTCATAATTAGTTTATACGGAATGGTTGCGGCTACTCACAGATTACTATACTAGAGTGGCGCTTGTCGTCGTCCCTCCTTCAAGAGTGTCTTCCTTTCAAAATAACTACACGACCTTAGACTTTCACGACTGTGCCCACTCTTTTGATCGGAATGCTAAAATGTATACATTTTTACAATTTTAGCCGAAAAAGCTCACACGCCTTCAGACGTTCTTCATGTCAGTATGTATATCTATGTAGAATCAAGCCGTCCTGTTTGCTAAATTCAACAGTTCAAATTGTTGACCTCTTCTCGCTGTACTTTCAAACTTGATTTCGGCCTCTCCCATGCCCTATTTGTAGCAGCTGTTCTGATCTCAAAAGAGATATGACTGATCATAATATGTTACTAGCTACTGGTCTACCCTCTGTTCTGCCTTCTAGTCCTTACTGTTTGCTGCTTCGGTATTAAGTACGAATTAGCCTAGACACCCCTGACGTACTCACTCTAAAGCATACATGTCACCAGACTGCTCTCGCTTGGTTGTTTGAGTTGTTGAAAGTCGATGTTCTTTGCCCCATGGCGACCAGCATCCATGGCAGTAGTAAACGGATGACATCTGCATTATCTCCTCGATGGAGACGGCGCTCTTCAGCCGACTCCGTGTCTAGCGCGCTTCGTCAGATTTGGGTAGTGACATCTTAGCACTGTAGCCGAGACCCCGTTGGTGGTTTCGGGTTCTGTCAACAGTAAATTTTGCGCCGTTTACTTGACGGCCTCTGTTTCATTAATCCTTGGCGTCATCTCCTCCATTTTTTTAAATTATGTTTGCTTTTTCTTCTGGTTGCAGCGATAATGCTGGTAAGAACACCCTCTTTATTTCGATCTAGGTACTCTCATAATATCGATACATAGTCGTCACATTTTTCTTTTACCTGAGGGTGTGAACTTCAGGTCTGCCGACTAGGCACTCAAGTAATAAAGAAAATCTGTTGCATTTTCTCTCTGTGCACAAGTTATTTCTAGTCAACGTAACTTTTGGGCTTTGCGCGCGTCAGTGTTTTATTTGACACTCCTTCCTCGGGTCAGGTGTGTTCCCAAGTAGATGATATATCTGTTAGTTATTGGCGGTGTGGCTTCATCCAGCACTATCGATCCTATTGGAACATTTTCCCAGGTTGATACTATGCATGAGTGCATCATCACTTTGTTCTTAAGTTTACTAACAACAATCTCAGTAAGCGCAACGTTGTTTGTCGGAAAAGATGGTTATGCTTTCAGTGAAGCGTGTATATCATACTCGCTTAGAATGTAGTCTTAACATTTGAACGCCACTGTGTCAGGATTTCTAAAGCGATTCGGAGTAGCTCATACTGTTGATCTGGAGTGTCCATTTTTTAGAAATTGTCAAGGAAGCGAATGAGACTTACTCAAAACAACTCAAGAAAGTCTGCTGACTGAGTGAACCGCCTTGAGACGCTCCTTTCCCGCTTTTATGGTGTTACCGTCGCTTATGTGTAGCGTCGCATCTCTGTAAACTCAGACCGCTTATGCAGATGGAAATGTGCGGTTACACTTCGGCTCTCAAACATTATGAGGTTGGTGACCCTCGCGAGTTGTCACCGGCACTTTTTCAATGGGACAGTTAAATAGTAGTCGAGGCTTTGACCCCGTTGTTTCGATTAATGTGCGGTATTGGAGATGTCCCTCTGAATTAGAGTCCTTCTATAATGATCCTTGTATTCAAGGAGAGAATCAGGATCTCGTGAAAATCACGCTACAGTTTTGGCCTTCATTGTATTTCATAGGCTCACTGCGCACGAGCAGAACAGCCAAGGTTCCATTCAGGACGGGTATGTATTGTTCAGGTTTTCACGCCTCGTCAAGTGCTAGAGCGACTTACGGCCGGCCAACGATCGCTATTTTTGCCAACTACGAATATGCGTTTTATTCAGAAGATCGGGGGTGCATTTTTCAGCGTTGAAAGCCTGGGGGCATGCTGAACAGATACTTGAGTACGCTATCGGCGTTTTATCCTCATACTTGAGCTCAGATTAGAATCTGCAGGGGTTCGTATAACAAATTCACCACTGGAGATGGCGTACATCAAGACCGTTCACCTTCACCTTGCTTGTTAAATTCTTTTATAATCAAAGTGATGAGAGACTGTTTGCTTTGGCACAGACCTCCTGCCTGCTGGAAACCTAACTTATTTTGACTGCACTGACCAGAAAGTATTGCGGTTTGGTAAATTCTAGGTATTGCGATGTTAACCAGTGTTTCTCGCTTCTCGAAGCTGTGAAGTGTGGTGCTCCCAAAATACTACTGTCATTACGTAGCTCCCGTGTTGTGTAATAAAATTATGAGGGTTTTTAACTAGTTTGTGTGTTTAGGAATCTACATCAGCAGTAATTTCGAGCAGTCTGCCATCCTAGGCGATCTCTGACGACGGGGTGCATCCTTCTGATGCTTGAGGGATGCACATTCCATGTGGTTGTAGGGGCGGTGTTACCACACGATTCCGAGACATGGCCCTTCAAGGACGTTAACCGTCCTCAGGCCTTCGACCATCGAACTCTGTTAAATTGATCACGTCGGGTGACATCAGCTGGCAGGCGACGATAGGGGTATGGGGCACATATTCGGTAGCAAGAGTCAAACGAATTCATTTGTTCAATCTTTAAGGCTGCACGTACTTAGACGGTTGGGCTGTATACCAGGGATGCTCTCATCACCAACCTTCACATCATAGACAGCGATTCACCAGTGGTTCTCACTGATGCTTAACTACCATACAGCCATGATGAAAAAAGCAAACCCACACCAAGGAAAAAAGAGGAGAGGGAAAGGAACGGATACTAAAAATAACCACATCTATATTCTTTCGAAAATACTGATTGAAATCATGAGAACAAAGTAACGAACAAGACTTGTTCTCTATGTTTGGTCATCAGGCTAACTACAACACAATAAATAAAAACAGTAACTAGGGTGAGTCAGAAAAACGGATGCTAGGGGTTATGGACGGTGTGTTTGCTATCGGTTACGTTATCACTGTTCCAAATCGTGGGCTTGATTGATCGTGGACCAAGGAAGATTAAGTGTCTGCACGAACTTCTTCTGATTGCAGTTGTCAGGATTGCGCAATCGGATACTAATGGCCTATGCAACGATCGACATTCGGACTCTCATCACTTTTGATCGATTCCTTGGCCCTCGATAGACAATCTGAAAAGCATCCTTCTTACTGACAGAATGATTAGAGTCGGTCAAATGAGCAACAGTCGCGCTTGAAACCTTTTTAATCACGCCACTGTTCAACCACGCAGGATGACGTTCATGCACTCCTTCCGACAATCGCCTTGTAGTACGAGTAGTGTGTGATGCTCGACACGAGCAAACAAAAGAGTACACACAACAGCTGGTTGTAGAAAATGTAAGTTTTTCTTTGAGTTGTGATATGATAACAGGTGTTGAACAGAAACTCACGCACAACTGAACGGCAGGGTAGGTTGTTTCGGCTGATTTTCTGAGCTTTCTTGAGATAACTTCGGCCATGGGATCTTTCTTGAAAGGTTGACTAATAAACACAAGTTTCCTATTCATAGAGAGTGATTTAATTTTCGACTCTATCACCCGCCTCGCCTTCTGAATGAAACGCATCGGGTAACCAATCTGCAGGAATACGTAGAAAATCTGCAAGTAGAAAACCTGGCTTAGCTTGTAAAGTGACGGGGGGTGCAGATTTTTAACGCCTTACCCGTCAAACACAGTATGACGTTTCACTTTTTACTTAGTGGAACGAAACTGTCAAAGTGAATGTACTGGAAACTCCAAGTCTGTTTCCTGTACACATTTCGTTGGATAGAACCGTCTTCTTTTCTTACTGTGCCAATATCCGAAAAATTTATTCAGCTTTATGGTCTGACTCCGTGGTGAATTTATTACTGTTATGGGCTCCGTTAAAAACCGCCATAACTCTGTCCATGTTAGAATTCTCATTGACGACGCAAAAAATATCATCAACATAGCGTTTCTGAAGTGTAAATTGTTTAATGGCCGCACTCAATTGATTAGTCTCCAATCTACTCATTGAAACGTCAGCCAACTGGGGACCTAGGGGCGAGTCCATTGCAACTCCATCTCTCTGTCGGTAGATTGCATTGTTGAACAGAAACTGAACGTTACTAGCACAAACCACCTGCAGTTTTTTCAATCCATCTTTTGAGAGGCCCACATGTTTGTTGTTACGCTCGATGAAGCCGCATAAATAGTCAATTGTTTCTTGTAGGAGCACGTTCGTAAATAGTGAGGCAACACCGAATGAGAACATTTTTTGATTGTTTAGGTTTAGGTCTTGGATTACGTCGATGAAGTAAAGTGTGTCCCGGAGATTGTGTTTTGCTATCTCCAACCTGATGCGTTCGAGGAGACCGGCAAGCCGTTTGGCCAGAACATGATAAGGCCAGTTGCAAAGGCAAATCTGGTTTGTGCACTTTGGGAAAACCATATAACCTAGGGATTATTGTTCCAGTGGTACGGATTCGTTCGAAAGTGGTCGGATCAATCATTCCCTTCTGTTTTACTCCACGCAACGTTTTATATATCGCCTTTTCTATAGCTGGTGTTTCGTCTTTCTCCGTATTCATTTTATACGAAGCGTGCCGAGACCAGAAAAAGAATTCGTTTCCTGACTCAATACATCGACAACAGCCAGTATCCGAAAAGCACTCTCCTTCTATTTGTAGAATGTATGGGTGACCCGTTTGATAACCTTACTTTCATTGTTGCGCGGTTTCGTATCTGTAGTTTTTGGCACATTGATGTAGGGTTTTCTCGTCTGTTCGCTTTGTTGGCTTCCTATGCGGGGCTTATCCTCTCTGTCATGTATATCACTTATGTGCCAATGTGAGCCACTGTTGTTTTGATATTTGTGCTAATGATACCAATGATACTTGACAGCGTTTTGGCCCTATTGATGTATACCTGCACGCGCTAGTCAACCCGATGAAAATTCCGTCAGCTTGATGTTCAGGTGAAGTCACTGTGATGACACATACTGCTTGAATTGTGTGATGCATCTTTTCTTTCATCAAATATGGAAACATTTGTTTTATCTACTTCAGCTACTTTTTTGTAAATATACACACTCGTATTTCACAGTGAATCTGTTTACTTAGTTATACGATGAATTGTTACTCGTTGTAGCAACGATAACTGTTGACTCAGCTGAATTGTTTAAGTGGCACAGACAACGCTAAACACAATTTCGCGTTCTGCTAAATACTTCGGAATGCACTTTGCAGTCTCAAAATGCAAAGTGCTTCTGCAAGATTGCTGTGATTACGCGGATTTAATGTTACACAATGAAGTTATGGAGGTTGTTGACCGGTTCGTGTATCAATGATGCTGAATCACTAGTGACGGATGTGTAGGGAATGAAACAGAATCACCTATCTATAAGGCGGTATTCGTCAATCTGGGACACCTCTGGTGACAGAGATGTATCTCTTTGATGCTTAAAGATCGCGTATATGAGACGACAATGTGGGCGCTGTTACTTTACGGCTGCGAAACCTGGCCGCTAAGGGTAGAGCACGTGGACCGTCTTCAAGTATTCGACCACCGATGTTCGC
>LUCH01004039.1:11020-55186 GCA_013368495.1 Paragonimus heterotremus | reverse complement strand
GATCGATCGATGTGGCGTGACGCGTCCTGGCCGTCTCGTTAGGAGATGCGCCTCCTAACACCTCCCCTTTGAGCTCGTTGGTCGTATGTACGTGAATGAGGATTCACTTGGAGTGGTATCACAGCGGTCCTTGTGCGGCTTGATCGTTGAGGTGTTTGCAGCGTTTGATGACTCCTTCTGATGAACAGTGTGGCCATGGCAGTGGCAAGGATGTGCAATCCTGACGAGTTCTAATGAGAGCGGAACTCGAGTCTAGTGCTCCTTTCGAAATGGGCTAACTGGAATATCTATGGGACTGCCACATCTGCCAGCAGTTGTGGATGCTGTTCAACTTATATATATATATATATATATATATATATATATATATATATATATATATATATATGCCCAAATGGGCTGTTTAATAGCGACCTTTTAATCGGTTAACCAAAAGCGTTTCTGTAGTAATATAACTGTTTACTCCAACTGTCGTACGTTCTTGTTCAGTTCAGCTTGCTTCTCCGTGAATAATCTACTTATGCCCGGAAAACACGTTTACGCGTGACCTTGTTGTACATACTTATAACTCAGTCTAGCTTTTTCAGCTGACTAACAGAAACCTTTTTTGTTGATCTCTAATGACGACAAACCCGGCGAAAGTCGATTTCAGTCACTTGGAATTCAATTTGGTGAGTTTATTCCGTACAGTCAGCATTATTGTGATATTGTTTTCGCAGAAGAGACTATGTTCCGATGTTCACAGTCCATGTTATGTATTACATCTAAGAGATGTTAATGTGCTACTAGATTGTTGTATTGAAACTTCAGTGCTAGCAAATTTTATGCCATCCCATCAGTTGACCAGGTAAATTGTACGCGGCATACTGAATGTTCCCTTCTTAGCCCAGGTTGCTCAGATCTACCACCTCTTCAGAACGGTGATATTGCGGGTTCTTCTGCCGAACAAGTTTCTGTGGGTGATCATGTCTATTTGAACTCAAGACCTCAGTTTTCTATCATGAACCAGGAGGAGGTTAGTTCGGATTCTGTGGTGTTTATTGTGTTAGTTTTCCTCGGTTATTTGGGATACGATTGATGTGATTCTGGTCTCTAATGCTCAGAGTATTCTGGGTTTGCCTTTTATCTGCGAATCTACAAATTTCCGTGGTCGTATTCTGACCACTGAACCCGTCGTGAAGTTTGGAAAGTAAATTTTTACTTAATAATGTGACGATTTGTTGAGGATACTGATGGAAGATATTTTGGACGCCCTGGAGCAGTTACCATCTGTGCAACCATCGTTTGACTTAAATGGATTGGATTTGAAAACTAAGTAAGTTTGCTCTATATTTGATCTCCCTTTTAGACTCAATCTTGCATGCGCTCGGTACATTCACCTGATAACAGTGTGGGTTACCAATCCTAGATATATCTTGTTTTCAGTGTGATTTTCCACCCTGTGTCTCGACTAGCCTTCTCTTTCGAGTTGAATACGTTTCCCGTTTAGCAGTATGAATATATTATTAGAGTTTTCAATTACCACGTTGGTAATACTCCTGGTCGGAATGAAGTAATAATGAACAGAACTTCGAAATGTCACCTAGTGGCTTGGAAAACCGAACAAATAACAAAGGAAAGAGTTGTCCTAATCTCAGGGATCTACAATATGATATGTAAACGATGGCGTGGGCTTAGTCTGTAGTGCAGCCCAACATGACATCCTCAGTGTTGTTTGAACAAAACAAAATACGAGTTCTCCATAACAACCACAGAAGCATCTATATTGTCTCTATCGTATCCAAATTGTCCACTGACCTGATACTGTGACTGTCCAGCAAACCCATAGAAAGCCAGGCACGTGAAGAATAGGCAGGATTTCTACCTTTTCTAGGTGCATCGATCATATTTGTAACTTACAACGAGTAACCGCACATCGACACTCTTATAGGCCACTTAAAGTTACTGTCTATTCTTAGATTTAAGCGCTGTCACCGGTTTGACTGTCTTTAACGTTTTCTCGATGCTTTCTACCTCACAAAAGACTAAGAAAAACAAGCGGATTTCGCGAGACTACTCTATAATCAGTCTGCGAGTAAGGCAAACGTACGTCGCTCCCAGTGATGTTATTGTTTGCTGTTCATTTTTGTCATAGGAGATTATCTAGTAGGTTCGCCTAGGGAATCCAGTGGTCTTGTAGAGCTTCTTACCGTCACCGTTGACCAAGCTGGAGTACGTTGATGGCGTTCTTCTGATAAGCCCCTTTTTGGAAGACACGCCAAATAGATTGAGCAACCGGAATGGTTTGTGTGGAATGTGTTTTGCGCCTTGAAACTGTAAACGACTTGGGCTTTCCCACATCCTTCAACTCAGCCAGTCCTCGTGAGACAGTGGACTGTTTCGCTCACTTAGGGGAAAATACATCACACGGAGGCTCCCAACAGGGGGCGTTGTTGATTTCTATTCTGCGCCACATCAGAGGGCCTTATTAATCAGGGGTTTCGTTGTCCTTCGGACCATAGCTAGGAAACCGGGAACGTGTTATTGGTGCAAGCTTCAATGACTGCCTTTACACTCAAAACCAAGTCATGCACCGACCACCGGGTTTCCGCTTGCAGTTTACTTCATCATTCACGAAGGAAGCATGGCCTTCTAGGTGACAAACTGACATTCGTAAGAGGTGATCAAGCCAATGAAGCCTGTGGGGGGAGATCACTGTGCCCGTGGGCTGATAGAGTCCGTCCTCTCTGAAAACATCTCTGCAAACTTCATCACTACGGACACTGTGTTCCTACGACACGCCGCTAATGCTTGGTAAACATTGATGGTCCAAAACGGACACTATGTGAACCTCGTTCGTGTAAACTAACTGGGTTTCAGAGCCGTGCAACGGGCTCACTCGTACATTGTCATTTCTCACTAGACTTTTCACTAAAAAAAAACTGATCACGCTGGCGCTGCAATTGATGTAAGATGGTAAATATCATCCGATCCTCAGCCATACTTTTTGTGACCTCGACATAGTTTCCACCAACGCCGGTACGGTTTCCATGGTATGTGAACTTCTCTGCTCATCACCAAGGGTGTGAATAGACACTGAGTTCTACCAGTTTTGCAATGACATCTCATAGAAAGTGCAAAGGCCATACTAAACTGACATACTGAAGTCTTCAGTCCGTCTAACGTTGTGAGCTCCCATAACCCCCCTCCCTCCCCGCTAAAGATTAGAGCAGTGTCTTCTGCATTATCTCACTCTCGAACTCTGGTGCGTGGGAGCATTTCCACACTATCATATTCGCAGTTGATGAGAGCTCATCTTATGATCTCGTCCACTGCATAGTTGAATTGGAAAATGAAGACTGGACAATCTCGTCACACCCCACTCAGGATAATGAAGGTCGACGGTAAGCTGTCATGAACCCTAGCTTATCCTTTAGTCTAACATTAAGTTACTCTCAAGATGTTCACGTAATTCCCGAACGTATCGCTTGCTAGATAGCCATACAGTACGGTTCTGTCGGTAGAATCAGAGGTTACTCTGATGTATGAAGAAACAGTTGTGGACATTCTATATAAATGGCGAAGTGTAAGGGTTCGGTGGAGTGTGGAAATGTGATCAATCAGGCCACGTCGAAATACTATACGTCCCCCGTGGATTTCTCGCAAGCTTTTCATGAAACGGGTATTGCAGTATACGGCACTGTCGTTCGTGGATTAAACGTATATTGGCTCTCAGATAAATCGATAATGTTGTTAATTGCCGGATGAAATATTCCTCCTGGTAATACATGTAGCAAGTTTAAGAGGATTGTCCGCGACAGGCTGAAACGTAGTCTGACTGCCGATCCTGAGGCTTAGCCAACAAAGAAAGCTAATGAAATGAAAACCGCATCGGGAAAAACTAGTAGACTGTACAAGTTTATCCGGACGGCTGGCTCTGGCAGTCCATCTGTCAATAAAGCTGTCAACAGTGCAGACGACATACTCATCCGTGGTAAGTCCGGAATGTGAGACTGCTGAGGACCAGTTTGATTTTTTTCCCCTTGCTTCTACTATGTCACCACCGTGAACTTGAAGTGTGGTACCCTGGCAGTTCGATTTAGAACCATTTATGACTGCTTTCCGTTTTCGCATGTCTGTCAAACGCAATAAGGCTGTTGGCCCCGACAACCTCTTGCCAGCATTTTCAAAAAAGGGAGAAGTCGTAGTTCGAGAACTTGAGTCAGTTGTTTCAACCTGTGTGCACGACGGATGGCGCCCCTGTTTGCTGAATTCACTCGATAATTGTTCCTGTATTCATGAAAGGCGTCAGGAGTTCCTGGGAAATCATAGTGGGACAAGCTTAACGCCAACCATACTGAGTTCTATCTTCCGCTATTCATCCACTCATTGCAACCAAAGAGGCAAACATTAGAGAAGAACAGGCAAGGTTTCATCCTGGACGAGGATATATTGATCAAGTTTTCACTCCTCAACATCTGGAGCAGCATCGTACGTACCGCAAGCCAAAAATTGTCATATTTCTCGACTATAAAGGTACTCTTCCGTCTTTGGAGTCGCTTGAGCCTAGGGGTGTATTGATCAAATATGTAAACATACTGTCGGCGATTCATTCCCACATTTCAGCTCAAGTTAGGGTATTTGGTAGACTGTCTGACCGTTTCAGCACCAAGATCGGCACACGTCAAGGCTATCCGCTTTCACCAGTTTTGTTTAATTTTTTCATAAACGAAATAATTGGGGATTGTCTGTGGCACTCATAAGATGCCGGTGTGGACATCCTACATGGTGGAGGACTTACTTATCATGATTATGCTGACGACAGATGTTTAGTAATTTCCAAGCAGCACAATCAATGTTAGACTCAATTTCGCGCATGGGGTATATTTAGGAATTCGCCTTGGTGCCTTAGATTACGAAGCGCTCCTACAGGACTGGTGTAACTACGTAGATTTAATGTTGAGTAATGGGGTTGTGGAAGTTATTAACCGGTTTGTAAATTCGGAATCTGCGTCGACAGCAGTGGAGGTATAGGGAACGGAGTGAAAGTTCGCATCCCTAAGAATGGGCGATATTCTATAACCTGGCGACGGAGGGGCATCTCTCTGAAACTTAAGGATCGCAAGTACGAGGCGGCTGTGAAGGCGATGCTACGTTTGGGCTGGGATACTTAGTCGTTCAGAGCAGAAGACGTGAACGGTCTTCAGGGATTTAACATCGAAGTATGCGTTCGGTCGCTTGCATCAGGTGGTACCAACGGGTAAACAATGAAGAGGTTAGTAAGCAGATATTTGTCAGTGAGTTCCAAAAGAGGTCCGTTGTTCAATCTTTAAGCAAACATAAACTTGCTGAGGGTGCCGGCAAGTCGTCTGCCACATTGAGCACTCTTTGTTGATGCTACGACCGACTGACATAAGATGTAAAGTGCTCAGACGATGACTGCGTAAAGAAATGAAGGTATTCACCAAAAGAATAGCTACTTATGGTTTTACGTTTTTCCTGATCTAGGGTTCTTGCGATTCAGAATCGGTGCCTGAAGCTTTTGGGTTGGGTAGCACATATTCGGGCTCATTGGCATGAATGTTATCGCTGTATGGCAGTAAAGCGTCAACTCGAACCTCGTCGGTACGTCATGCGCCCAAAAACACAACGCACGGACAGTGGCGAAAGACTGCTGTAGCTATGCCTAATAACATAGTCTCTATATTTCGAGCACCACGTTTCAACACAGGAAGATGCATTTGGTTATACGGAGACTACCTTTTCAGCCATGGACATAATTCGATCATATAGCAATCAGTTACAGGTGACGCCAGTCACTTAAAGACTGTTGTGCATTTGGAGCAACCACCTGAACTCGGATCGTGCTGTTGTGCATACGCGTTTTGTTTTGTCATTTGCCCAAAGGTCATTTGTAAATGCAAGAGGAGGAGGAAGAGCGCCTACCACGAGGCATTGGTAAACAAGTTGCCCAGTTCGAACCAAGTGCGAGAACCTAACGAACAGCGGGAACAGATTGCAGCGGCTATGAACGTTTGCTTTGAAGAGGTATCTTCCGAAAGAGCTGTACAGTCTATACAGAACTGAATTTCTGTAAACCTTATAAACAGGCGTCGTTCTGTTCCGTCTGGTTCTATATCTGCTGAAGTCTACGGAGAGCACACGCAAGGAGCTTGCGTAAAGACCGTGAATACCACATGATCGGACAGTTGAAAAAGATGGAGTAAGCTTTTTTATCTGAGAATAGCAGAAAGCTTTTCTCCTTGATCTGAGGTTATACTAGCGGTCGAGTCAGTATCATCATAATCACAGATAGCAATATATCAGTGGTTCATATTGATACTTAACTGTCAGTGTTAGTAAAACCATATGTGGAAAAGATGATTCACTGGTCAACAGCGCAGACGTGGCAGGTAGGCTGAACATTTTGAGGGACAGTTCATCTGACCTCCACCAGACCGCTCAGATGACGAGACTCGAATGGTCAGTTATTGTTTTCCATACGGCTTTCCGTCGGAAGCAGAGGCGGCCTTGAGACTTAAGGTTCCGAAGCGTTACAAGGCTCCTTGGCCAGACCTCCCCTTTCCCTTCCCTGTGGAGGATGTTCGGTAGAGATTGATGTAACAGCTGATAAAACTCCTCCAGAGGATTTGGGAGACTGACGATGTACCTCGTGATTGGTGCTTATCGACAGTAAGTTCCGTTTTCAAAAGGAGGGCCTGAAGTCTGTGACAACCACAGAGACGTCAGTCGAGTGCCTGTTGCATCCAAGGTACTCATTGGCCTCATTTTCAATTGACTCACTAGGTCCAGAAAAAGTCAGACACGTGAGGAACCGACAGGCTTCCCGTCAAGTCAAGGCTGCATTCACCATGCGATTGATCTTGGAGCATCGACACTCTTATGAGTAGGTAGGCAACGGTCATTTTTTTTTTATAGATCTGAAGGCTGTTTTCGAATTGGCTGCTCGTAACATTCCTTAAAACTACCTCGTCCGCAAGGGAATATTTCAATCTGTTGGGATCACTGTATGCCAGGTTAAGGGGTTGTGGGCAACTGTTTCGGGCGTTCATCACTTCTAGTGCTGTTCGTCAGGAGTTTCCAATTTCCCCTGGTTCAATTTTGTTGCGTACAATGTTTTTGAGCTGCTTTCTGGAGTTGGACTGACTCATATGAAGTATGCAGATGGCTTTGTTATACTTAACCCCCCTGCAGAAGATATGCAGACCGTGCAGAACAACGTGACCAGGTTGGTTTGTGTAGACTGTGCTACGCATCTTCAAAGTGCAAATTGCTGTTCAGAGACCGGGACATTCCCACCTCTACCGTCTTCTTTGTAGACCATGCACTTGAGACTGTGGACAATTTCACACAGTTTTGTAGCGCTATCTTGTCAGCTTGTAGTATTGTTGATGAGATATCAACGAGAATAGCAAAAACACGAGTTGCATTTGCCAACCTGCATCATCTGTGGTGTCAAGAAGACGTTAGGTTGTCACTGCAAGCAAGAGCATACAATGCGTGTGTGCGTTCTGTTTTTCTCTGATTTGGAAACGTGGCCTGTTGGCGATGAAGATTTCAACAGATTTGCTGTATTTGACCACCGTTGTCTCTAACAACTAGCTCCACGCCAAGTGGACTGACTGTGTAAGCAGTACGACCGTTCGCCTACACGTCTTCTGGAACGGTTGGGGTGCGCAGTCAATTGTTCGACTAATCACGCTGCGCAGTCTGCATGCCAACTGAGCGTTCACCGCACCGGGCATTATATACTGAGACCACCAACAGTTGGGTGAAACCACGTGGTAGTCAAGCAACAACGTGATCACGAAATATGAGGACCCTGACTGTTCCATTGAGCAAAGTGGTTAGATGTCTGCTTAACTATGGTCTTCGTGACCACTCAAATTGCTGGTTAGAAACGCAGTCAGAGATGACGATATGCCACAGTCAATAGAGTATCTGCATTCATACCATTTCTAGTTCTACCTACTGTTCATTTATTACTATTATTACTCTAGAACCCTTTCAGCAACGTTTCTTGTTCTGGGTTATTCCACGTCACTGATGAAGTGAACGGCGGCCCAACCCACAGTACCTTCTGGTCAGGCTCATGGCTGTAATGGTGCTGATTCTGGTGTGCTGTGTGAGTGTTACCGGAATACAGCACGACGACAGACGTAACTTCTCGTTGAGCCTCTGTTGGTTCCTTCCAGTTGAACTGCCTAAGTTGGTGAGCTTCGCTGCCTAAAGAAACTTGAGTGTATGACTGCAAACTGAGGCAATACGAGGAATGTTGCTCTGCTCATTGTGGCCTTTACTTTCCGTTATACTCACTTGTGCCCAAACACAGTAAACTAAGCAACCACGAACCAAAAAGTATATATATATATATATATATATATATATATATATATATATATATGGATCAATATTTAGGTTTGAGCACTATTGCATGGAGGGTCTAGCATTAAGCACTCCGCAGTTGACAGTAAAACCAAGAATACATCATAGGTTTCCGAGTGAATGGGGTTTGTTTAATCAAGCCTGATTGGCTTACGAGGTTTATACAACAAATTCTGTCGCACCGTTCGTGAACTGTGAAGTGAGAATATGGAACTGCGTCACATATATTCTGAGACATTTCATATCACTATTACCTTATTACCGGCTGTGGCGTAATGTTTCAAGGAAAGGCATGTGCAATGTGACATCGGTCTCAGGTCAGTTTTAGAGCCTTTGCTGACCAGGTCCCACGTTTGTCTTTGATCCGCTGTACAATAGGCATATGTTGTAGATTGTCACGTCCGGCTGATGTAAGCCTCAGTGTCCAATCTGTTGGTCTGTTCTGTGACCTGCGCCGTTGCTAAGTTTATATGGCCGGTTAAATTTCACGCAGTGAAACGAGTATAATCTAGTCTGAGAACTGTCATCCATTGCAATTCAGGTGCACTCATGAACAACGCTGAACCCGCGCGAGCTCATTACAAATAAGTCGATCTGGCGATTCTCATCAGCTTTTTGCACCAGGAATGAGGGGAAGCGAAGGGCTCTAATTAGTTGTTTTGTGCAGACGATTAGCCAGCAGGATGGGACGAAACCGTGCGACGTAGGCATGCCGTTGTAACAGGAACATGTGAACAAGCGCCGGGACGTGGAAAATGGTGACCGACAACGCCAGTATCGCTTGCTCCAGCGGTGCATGTATCAACAATCATTGCTTAGTCAAGTAACTTCGAACGTCATCGAGAATTCAGCAAAGAAAGATTGACTTAACAAATGAGAGATATTTACTCACCGGTCCCATGCTATAGTCGAAATTTGTACTCCCATCACACTCCCATGAGATAACCGTGTTGACCACTACACAGGTCTCCTCACACTAAGCACTACCGAATTGTCAGATGTCAGTTACTCTCTCTTATCAGTACCGATCAGTTTGATTGATCGTTTCGTTTAGATACACAATCATAGTCATCATAGACAGCAATACATCAGTGGTTCACACTGATGCTTAACTGCCACACAACCACGAAGAAGAAACAAACCCTGTTTAGGAAGAGAGAGAAAAAAGGGAAAGAGGAGGGACCTAACCAATAAAAAATAGCTACGTCTACATTCAACCAAACAACATCAAGGCGCCTGCACCTTGCAAACAAATAACCGAGCTGTAAGTGAAAGTAAGACGTCATCATCAAGACAGCTTTCTTAGGGATTTCATTGCCCCTCGTCATTAAGTGCACTCACCTCACCAACGAAAACATTCACGCCACTGAGCTCGGTTAGCCGTCATCTCACCTAACTTCTCAAGCCACTGACTCTGTGAGTCGCGAGAACTCCGGCCTGGGAAACGAACACGATCTACGGTGACCAACCTCTTCGTGAACGATTTCATTTGTCTACGCCAGGTCATCGTCTATCCACCTCACACCTTACGCCAATCGACCGCAGCGTCGGCAAACAGTGCTCAGTGTGGCAAACGATTAGCTGGCATCCTTAGTACATGACCTAACTATCTAAGTCTGTGCAAATGTAGTGACTGAACAAAAGAACTCGTTTGATAATCAGCGCCAAACACCCGCTTCCTAACCTCCTCGTTGCTTACTCGTTGGTGACACCCGGTACGAGCGATTGAACGCAGACATCGGTGGTCGAATACTTGAAGGCGGTTCACGTTCTCTACCATGAGCGGCCAGGTTTCACTGCCGTATAATAATACAGCCCTCACTGTTGTCTGATATACGCGACCCTTAAGCTTCAGAGAAATACCTCTTTGTCGCCAGGGGTGCGCTAGATTAGTGAACACCGCCCTACCCTCAGAAACACGCGCCCCTATTTCATTCCCTACAACTTCACCGCCGCCGCTGATGTAGCTTCCCAGATACATAAATCGGTCAGCAACCACCATGACTTCATTATCTAACATTAAATCTACGTAATTACAGCAGTCTTGCAGAAGCACTTTGCATTTTGAGGCTGTAAAGTGCATTCTGAAGTACTTAGCAGAACCAGAAGCAGCGTTTAGCGTTGTTTGTGCCGCCTGGAAGTTGTCAAGCAGCAACACGTTGTCGTCAGCATAATCAAGATCAGTCAGCCTTCCATCATGTAGGAGGTCCACACCGGCATCATTCGAGTGCCACGGACAGTCCTCCTTTATTTCGTCGATGACGAAGTTGAACAAAAAATGGTGAAAGGGGATAACCTTGACGTACGCCGCTCCTGGTGCTGAAACTGTCAGACAGCTCACCGTAAACCCTAACCCGAGCTGAAGTATGAGACTAAAGCACCGGCAGTATGTTCACATACTTGGTCGGTACATCCCTGCGTTTAGTTGACTCTAAAAGTGTAGGTCGATCCACCGAATGGAACGCACCTTTATAGTCAAGAAATATGGCAATTGTTGGCTGGCGGTATACATGACGCTGCTCCAAAATTTGACGAAGGGTAAAAATGTGATCTATACATCCCCGGCCAGAACGAAACCCTGCCTGTTCTTCTCCAGTGCTTACCTCACGAACTACGGTGAGTCGACGAAGTACAATGGAAGCCAGAACCCTAGAAACGACTGGGGTCAAATTAATTCCCCTATGATTTTCATAAGAGCTCCTGATACCTTTCTTGAATATAGGAATTATTATCGCGTGACCCCAGCACGGAGGGATCGTCTCCTTCGTCCACACAAGTTTAAACAGCTGAGTTAAGGCCTCGACTAACACCTCTCCACCTTCTTTAAAAAGTGCCGGCACTAGGTCATCTGGACCAGCGGCCTTATTGCGATTGAGAGCCGAGATGCAATTATGAACCTCAATCTCACTGGGTGGATCCAAATCTTCCGACCAGGGTGCTACGTCACAAGTTTGCGGCGGTAACACAATGGAAACAAGAAGCTAGCTAAATTAACTCTCAAAGTGTTCCGCCCAACGTTCCAACCTTCTGGACTTATTATAGGTTAGTGTGCCATCTGCCTCGCTGATAGCTTCACTGACGTACGATCGCCTGGGACCAGTAGCACGGATCAACTTGAATTGTTTGCCGGTGTTCCCCGAAACAAAGGCAGTTTCCACCTCCTTAACTTTTTCCACCAACCAAGCCTCATGATCAGTCTTTAGACTACGTTTCAGTTTCCTACGGATATCTCTTCTAGGCCTATTATGTGAACTACCAGAAGGTGCCTTTCGTCTGGCTTCTAACAACTCGAGAGATTTCTCTGAAATCCAATGTATGTTAAACTTATGTATCCCTATACCGCATGCTATAGTACCTGCTTTCTGAATAGCTTGTAAGATTTGTGTCTAGCAGCTATTAGGATCTTCGGAGTGAGTACCACTAAGGCAGCTTTCTAAGCTGGTTTGGTACTTATGGTTTACCGATGGTAAAGCCAACCATCACCGCAAGTGGCTTGTGCTGCACCACTTGGGGTTCCACTCACACACCACGTATCCGGTGTAAACCCGAAGGAATGAGACCTGTAGGTGTGTGAATGAGACCTTTGTGTCCAGCCGGCCAATGTTGGTTAGCCAATTGAATGGATAACAGGAAAAGGAAAACCTTATCTCTCGGAAAATAAACAGTGAGAGATACTGCAATGGCAAGATCTATACCAGGGAGAAAAATGTGTGAAATGTACTACAAGAAGTATTTCAGTATACGGGTGCATACTAGTGCATTCTGACGACTATACTGAATAACGCTCATACCAACATTCCATTCAGTTGTCTGCAGCCGTTTTTACGCATCGCTTACCTTTGTTCCTTCACATCAAGCCGACCAAAACGAGTGGGACGGTATTGCTGTGGGTCGTACTGTTGCTGAACCCATACATTTCGTTATGGCGAACGCAAAACAAGTGGTGATGGCTAATTTGCTGATTATTATAAGACTCTTATCCTGACGATGTTCTTCGTGATGACTACAAAGGTCTACATCGCAGAATCAGGTAACTTTGTCTCCCTTTTAGTTATAACAGTATTCGCCATGGTGACGTTTCACTGTGTACGAACTGGCTTCAGTGTGTCTAATCCAGTGGGCGAGATTTCTCACCACCACTAAAAGGACTGTTAACAACAAGTGTCTTCATCAATGTCCAGCCCTCATATGATCTCTAACTCCGTACGACACCCTTCCGGTACAAAAGCGAAACATCTGATCACTTGCATCTGACCAGAGTGATGGCTTGACAATTTCGACGGTCAACCATCACGTACATTTTTCGCACAAGTTTTTCCATTCACGCTGTCTCGATTATGAATTTTATACCACGTTGTTCTGTCGTTTTTGTGCTCATGTGCTGCCCTTGTCCCGGGTTGGACATTTGCCTTGACGCTTCACCCTACGTGGTCACTAATTGCATTAACCGTTTCAGTTAAGGCTTGTTCGCAAATGGTTATCAACTTATGCAACGTTTGCTCTCATTGAGCATATGTATGCACTTTTTTTCCTTATATGGGCGTTCGGCAGGAAATCTTCCAGCGATATCCCGGATGAACTATTCCAAGGACATACTAGAGTGTGGCGACAGTTCTACACACGACAAGCGATCATCAGCACGCTGGATCGAATTCAGATGGTAGCCTATCACGAACCCGTGGTGCGTTCCTCATTCCTCCGGTGGGCAACATTCTCAGCGATAATGGTTATTTCGTGTAGGACTTACTTCACTTTTCATGATATTTTGCTCTCAGTACAACATAAGATAATTTGTAAGAGTCACCTGTTCCTATTGCGGAATAAAAGTTATAGCGGAAGAACGCCTGATTTCGGACGATCCCGTAAGAATGTTGTTATCGTGATATAGAAGATGACTATGCTCATTAGGAATCATTTTCGCTAGGTCGTACTCAATATGGCTATTCAAAAGTGCACAATATTTGCTGTTCTATATCGGTTTATTTGATATCTAGCACTACTTGGGTGTTCATGTCGCTACAGATTTAGGTTGAGCCTTATATAGCCCCTCGACAGAGTATATTGTAATTCCTCCAAAAAATATTATTTCTAGGTATCAGTTTACACTGGGTATTCATGTTTTAAATTTATTAAGACAATTGCAACTGCGCGTACTAGATTGCGTACTCATCTTTACAAGCGCTGACAATTATTTCTATCTTGTGACTCCATTCTGTTCTCTTTTATGTGATTTCTCTGTTTTCTGCACCGTTTACATAGCTTTCCAATCCGACTGTTTATTGTCAAATCAGGGGTTTAGCTCATTGAAATAATGTCACCCATCTATTTCTTTTGGTTGCCTTCGTTGTTATAATGCATACGGATTTCTCTTTGCTTCAGTTGTAACTTATTCTCTCTGTCTCCTCAGTTAATGCCTAACCCTCCGAAGTCGTTTCTGAAGTGACTCGGAAACCACTTCACTTATCAGGTTTATTGATGCTCACTCCCAAATCGGCAATGCGCTTCGATTGGTCTGCTTCTTATTACAACTTTGCGGGTAGAGATTTTCGGCACAATACTCTCATTGACAATCTTGCTAGTACTACCCAAATTTCTCGTTTTATTCTAACACCTTGACAGTTGTAATGTGATGTTCGCATGCAGAAGTACCAATAGCATAGTACGACGACAAGTTGTATGAATTTATTCTCCATGAGAGTGAGTATGAATCTAGGCTCTGAATGCGGTCACATAATCAAAGCCGGCAGGACATTAACTGGGCGCCGAATATATCCGGGAGTCACTGGCTAGCGCTTTCTCATCAAAAAAACGACATCGGGCGCATACATTTTGCCCGATCGCCCTCTAGCTTTTGCGCACCATTGCTTCTACAACTCGTGCATATACCTGAGCATATTTTAACTTTCAGTGTTCTCTGTCCGTGATTATTGTTCGGGCGTCTACTTTTTAAGGCGATCACCCTGTCTTGTCTGTAGTAAGCGCTTCCTGTTCCTTGTTAGACTAATGGATAACAGGCTTGACAGTCACATTTCCATCGGACTACGAATTTGTTCACGTTACCCTGCATTTTATGAGATGAATACTCCAAATCAGGTAGCCAGCTGTAATGCAGACATTACAGTTAATGAATTGTCAGAGAGAAAGGAAACGATCTATACTTCTGATTATTGTCACAGCTGGCGATAAATGGAGACTGTTCAAGTTCAAGGTTCACCTCGGCTCGTTTCCACTTGATGATCCTTTGCATGTCCGTCAACAGTTGGAGTCTGTCTTGTTTAGTCCGGGCTGGAGGCTCAGGTAGGAATTTGGGTCCTGCTAACCATTAATTTACATTTACACTTGTGGTTTGCTAGCGTGGAACCCACGCTAGTTAGATTGGTGTAAGTGGTAACGGTGACTGAGTGCATATTTAAGTTCCGATCGTGTTGCACGCTCCCCTTATATTGTTTCAGGATATCTGGTAAAATCCGGTCATCTTGCATTCACACACACGTGATCTTGTTTAAGCATACCAACAAACGCGTTGCTACGTACTTGTTGTGACTCGATTTTTTCCGCAGGAATTTACTGCATTTGTCTGGTCTCTTCAACTTCTTTCTACTTGGTTAAATTAATCAAAAACGTTCTATAATCGTTCTAACTTTTCTGGATAGTAAACACATATTTTCAAAACCATCATCTTGTTTCTTCATTTATTTAGGATATTTTCGGTCTCTTGACTATCAGCAGTTCGAGTGCCGGGTTTGGAATTGGCAGTTGCAATTGGGCCTTGACTACACCAACAGAGAAAGTAAGCGCCAAAACTCTATGGCGATCTCGTGTTGACTCGATCATCGATATTCGTCTGGCACAGTCTGATACTGTTTTGGATACGTTGTTTAGTTCAGTTATTCAAGCCTGATAACCATTACGCATACGAAGGTTGGGTCGACTCTTTTAGGGATCCTGAAGTGACAGCCAACCACGCTGTATTTTTATGACTTTAGTTCATTTGTCTTCATTACTCGTAGTAATTCGTACGGTTGCTGGTCCGGCCCATTGCTACCACAACTGCTGTGTACTTTTGCACAGTCTGACAATATCCGGCTCCATACACCTGACCTAATTGACCACGTGCAACAGACACCTAACGGAGTATAAGCCGAATGCCTACTGTTGTTTTGCTCTCAAGTCAACGTTCTTTTTGACTGTGCTCAATGGGCAGAGGTTTCAGTTGGGCTGATTTAAAACGAGCAGCTTACCTGCTATGGCTCATATTTATGAATGGTGGTTTTCATTTCCAGATTAACTTGCCAACGTGACCGAAACTAAATCACAAGTGGTTTGTGCTGCGCCACTTTTTGGTTCACCCCCACCCCGCATCCAATGTGAATCCGAAGATTAGGCGACTTGTGAGTGTCCTGTTTAGTATAGCCCGTCAGTACTGGTTATACAGATGGTAGACCAAAAGGAAGATGATATTTATCAGAAACAAAATTGAGGGACTGTCCGACAATAAAATGTGACTGACACGTGTCAGGAGTGTGAGGCAGGCGGGAACAGAAAGTAAGCGTGAGCAATGGAAAGCAGTTCAAACACAGGAGCTGATGTTGGTTCATTTTTTTATGGGATCAGAAATCCAAATGAATTTAAATCATGAGTTAGAAGCCAGATGAACCTTTCACAATCTAATACGTTACCAGTGCTGGAGAAGGGTCAACAGGTTGCTATGGCGTACGTTTCTGATGGAATAAATCGTCATCAGTATCAAAAATCACAATGCATTTTGAAACATTGGGTTCCTTTTAACAACTTCATCAGTGGAGAAAAAAAGACACGTTGCGATATGTTACCCGTTCGTTTACTCTCATCAGTCGCACACTTAAAACATGCAGGTTATATGCTTCGATGATCTGTGCTGATGTTTAGCTGTCACATACCTACGAAGAACAAACTTCAGGCGAGAAGTAAATAGTAAGTGGAGGGAGTTACTGACTTGTCACTTGTGATTTTAATATCACTATTTCAGATCGGTTGTTTCTCGTTGATGTTTCCATTTATGGATCGAAAAGGGGTATTGTTTTGAGGGGTTAAACCTCAAACAGCACTGATGTGTTATTTGTATGGATTCTTATTTACGACCTTTTTATTGCGGATATAGTCTAGTTAATGTGTTTTGAATCATGTTGCGTTCATCCCTTCATTGTCGTAAATTGTTGATGAAATAAACTCATGCGTGTGCCTTCAACTTACGCCAGTATCTGACTTAAATCTCGTTTTGTGTCGCATTCCTAATCTCAGTTCTCACAAGGTTTGTTTTCTTCCTCTTCACAGGTTGTCTACATATCGCACACTTCTTTGTTGTACTCTCATGTGTTGGTAAGTGTATTACGTTCCTCGTCAATCCGTGACTCAAAATATTATTATTGTTATTATTATAACGTCTTCATCTCTAACAAGACTGAGACTAAGGTAGTCTAGCACCTTCTTTTTTGAAGTGGTTCAGCTAAATTGTTTACACGTGTGTGTAAGATGTGATCAGATGTAAGCAAGTGGTGTTCATCTTGTACCACTCAAAATTTCCATCTAATAATCAGTATGAAAACCGTTGTTTGAAGAGTTTTGTTAATATAAATCCGAAGTCTCTTCGGTAAAATCTTAATCAGACTGAGAACTTCTCCTTGTGGCGTTAACACCTATCTTGTCATGTTGACTGGGCGATCGGGTCATTATTCATTTGCAGTCATGGCGAATTGATTAAGTGTAATGTACGCAGAACAGTGGAGGCCAGCAACTTTGTCTCAACTGCTCAGCAGCTGCAGTGCACGGACTGATCTGCACTGCCAGTGTGCTGTTCCCTAATGGGTTTTATTTGTGTGCCAAATTACAAATCAAGTATTGCGACGTTCAGATTTTGATCTTTGTAGTATTCAATTTGTTACTTGGTTCGTTAATTTTACCGGACGTTGAAAAAATTGGAACAATTCTTTACCGGCAAGAAACCGAAAGACAATTCTTCTGGTATTTTGTCCAACTCTGGCCCGCACGTTACCCGAAGATTTGCCCATAATAAAAGTGATTCTAAAATCCAGGCTGCTGTGATGTTGACAAAATCTACGGAAAACGACGATTGTTGGTGGAATTAATTCGGGATGCGATGTGTTGCTAGCCGCAACATGGATGGAGTGACAAAGCGTAACGCTGAGTTTGCCTACAAGTAGAAGAGTGACCTGGATTCCTGATCTTCATTTTGTATAAGTACCTGGAAGTGTGTGGATTGATTCCAGACTCTCCGCTGCATGTCTGAGAGTCATGACGGTATCTAAGGTTGTCTAGACCGACCGCACTCTTTCGTTTCTTAAGGCAGACTGAAGGGGTGTCTCGTTATTGGCGCCTACTAGTAGTCATTATCATTTTGAAAAAGGTACCAGAATATCATGCAATGTCTATAACTCAATGGCTTAATTAAATGGAGCGAACCAGATGAAAGAACTGACAGGGTTCCTTCTTGGTCACAGGTGTATCGATCTTATTTTCATCTTACGGCAGATACTTGGAGATCAGCACTTTTTTTCTCAGCTAACGGCCGTGATAATTTTGTACTTAAGGACTGCTATCGATTCGGTTGTGTGACATGTTTTTTAGGGCCGTCTCCATCGCACAGAAGTCTCAGTGAAGTATGTAATTTTGTTGAATCTTTTATTTACTCTCTCTGGGTCCAAATTGCTCGTTTATGGGCAGCTATTTCGAGCGGTTTCTATTTCAAGTGGCGTTCGTTAGTGGTGTCCGGTCAACCTGTTTCACGTCAACTACATAATGGGTAACATTCTGGAAGAACACTCAATGGTTCCCTGGATTTGGAAGTAGAACTTCTACCAGGTAGTTCACTGACTGATGTTAAGTGTGCGAAGAACATGCTGCTTAATGATGTGCTATATTGACAGTCGCTTGGCCTGGCTATAGTATCCCGTTCGGACTTCTAACAGTCGCCTTATTTATGGAGAAATATTAACCCATTGCCTCAAACCAACGTACGGCAATCCATTTATTAGCAGGGATATGCAAGTCTGACACTACTCTGCACAGTGTTCAACACACCGTATTACTAAGTTCATGCTGAAGGTGGGAGAGTGCAAGTGAAAATTACTTCTTAGATATTCATTTATGGCGACCAATAAACTCCGCTGTTCGACGCAATACACACCAAAAGAATACCCAGATAGACCAGTACAGGAATCTTTATGCCTTTTGAGCAAGTGAGAAATCGCGTGCGTGGCCTGGTTGCTAGAGTTTGCTAACTTTGTACAATAGATACTTCAGAATATAAGGCTCCATTCCTAAGGAGCACTCTCCATTCCGATCGATATCCAGAACGACTTATTGGCAGCAGTATGATTAGAGCGGTACCTGAACTTGAGCTTGTTGGATAGCCAGCAAGCTGACAAGATCAGGTATTCGGCAGAACCCATACCACAGCTGAACCTTGTGTCCAATCCACCACTTCTCCGGTTCTATGACAGGCAGAGTGTCAATTTCTATCTCATTTATGTGTTTCCGCTCTTTAACCTGTTTGATCGAGCAGATTATATCGGTTGGGCACCTGTCAGCTCTCGAAATGGGTGCGGCAGCACAGCCCACAGTGGTTGGGACACGGTGAAACATGATCAATCAGCAGTTCTACCCTCGGTCAACTGGTCAGAAGTAAGCATCCGGCGAACGGTGGTCAAGCCTTTCGGATGGTCCGCCAGTTGCTAGTTAGTCCGTCAAGAGCCGTCCAAGTGACAACACTGCTGTGCTGAGGCTATTGCGGTGAGACTGATTGACCCAATATTATTTCATTCATAATGATTTGTCCAGGCATTACGTTCACTCTGGCCCCAAATCGGCTGAATCAATGGCTGATCTGCCGTCTTCAAATAACGGACGAGTCTGTCGTAACGGACACATCAAGCCCTCACCGATTGACTGACTGGTAACCAAGTTTTTTTCTTGGTAGGCTTCATCGATATCTTAATCTTATTTCCTACCTCTCCTCTGTATAGTGTACCTGCCTGTAGATGAGTTGTTGCGAACATGTTCGCCTATACTTTTCAGTGCACAACATTGGAAGTTCGTAAGCAGTTTGAGAGCTACGTTGTGGTCAATGAAAAAGATACTGGTTAATATATTTTATTTGTTACGTTTCTGTCGCTGACAGAAGACGGTTGCCTCATGAACTGAATGTCCGTGGTTCAAGTCCCGGCAGTGGCGATGATATGCACTACTGACGAGCTCTAATGAGAGCGAAACTCGAGTCTAGTGCTTCTTTTCGAAATGGGCCGATTGGAAAGTCTATGGGAATGCGACAGCTGCGATCAATTGTGGGTGATGTTCAATCTATATGAAAATCCAAATCCCCTACTACTCATCATTAAAAGAAGAAGAGTCAAGCTGTGTGTAATGCTACCAACGTGAATGCCTATCGTCTTTCGGAACGAACTTTGATCAGCTCGTTTGGACAACCTTTCTGTGCAGGAAGGTCATTTGTTGATGATTTGATTCCATTTAGTAAAGCTGTCCCCACTTCTTAGTTGGGAATACTTTTTATGACGATCTCCTGAGTGCAAAGTTGATGTCAGATCTGGATGCCGTTATTAATTTGGAACCAAACTTTTCCTGTCATTCAACGTTAACTTCAAAGAGGTCAGAATAACTCGAGTGGTTCTTGACTGTACTGCGAAATGTCAACGATTTTCGCTGACTGACGGTGTCTGAGTTCTGATTCGACAAAAAGACTTGCTGTGCGCACTGCTGCGGTTCCGCATACAGAGAGTTGCAGTTCCAACCAATATTAAAGAGACGTTTCTGCTTATACATATTCTTCTCCACGATCGATGTATGTTCTGCTTTCTCTGGTAACTTGACCATGGCCCAGTAAGTTGTCTACACCACAATCGTGTGATAACAAATGGAACGAAATGGGGTTAAATCGGATATCATTACGGAATGTCAGGTTCACAGGTAAAAGTGGTGTTTACAGATCGGGATAGCGAACTTTTTCACCTCAAAAGCTAGCATGGCTGTAGTTGTTTTTAAACCTCAATATCGGTCACTGTCAGTGACGGTGCTTAGACTCGGTCATTTCGGGTTGCTGAATTCAAAATAAACAGCCTGACTTTATTTTGGTTGAATACCAGATGGGGCATTCTCTTTAGATTCCACAAAATGCGTCGACCAGTGTCCTACCTATGTTACGTTGTACATGTTTTCTCGATACAGTCAGGTTTCTTGGGAATCCCTGTGACAAGAGCGGGTACACTTATTCACGTTCTGTCGGCAGTGCGCTTTATCCTCGCTGGTGCAGTTCTCTCCGGGTGAATCGTTTATCCAACGCACCTGTTTTCTCTAGCCAATAATTTGTGTTTCATTTACCTATTGCTATATAACCTGCATCCTCTGTCTGTTCTAAGTTCTGTGCTTTTAGAGTCAAGATCTTACAGACGGCGGTGTCATTTGAGGTTGTTCAACTCTCCTCACTTTTATTTACTATGTCGTCCACATCCATACTGCTCCCTGATTGAATATGGACGTATGATAATCCTTGCTGTCGAAATACACTCCGTTTCGTGGCTCTCGCCCGTAATTTCTGTGATACGTGTATTAGCTTGTGTTCTGCTGTTCTCCATCTTCATGAATAGAACCAAAAATTAAGTTTTCATATTAACTAAGTGGCTTTGTTTGTCTAATCGCTGTTGGACGTAACCTGTATATTGTCTAATAAATGTTGGTCTACTTCATGTTTTTTATCCTGTCCGCGTTTCTCCGTTTTTAGCCGTTCGACAGTTCCGTGTTTGATGATACTGATGTGCTGATCATTGGAACGGTGAACATGTTGAGCAGCGCTCAGTTGGAAAAGGCCGTCAGCGAATTTCGTCATATTGTGGGTATGTGAGTGTTTTCCTATACATTTTCCTCTCGTTTGACTCTTCTATGTGTATAACTGTCTTTTATTAGAAAGTCATTTTTCTACGCATACTGTGTTGGCTTCGCAACGCGCCCAACTCAGGTGTATTCAAACTTCTGAACCGGCAGGCTAATTGTCTTTCAGGTTTCATACCTTTTATCCCCATGATATTTCCCTGTTTGCGAAATTGTGAGTCACTTGCCCAGGAATGAACACTTCCAGACTACCCAAACTCACATTGATGTCCTAGAAAAGATACCTTCACTCAAGGTATATTTTGGTCTCCCAAAGAATGATTATGACTGCCCGTGTACTATTCATTGATGTCAAAAAAACACCTCTTTCTCGGAAACCTGATGTAACTTCTAACTCATCGACTGCACACAACAGTTATTAAAACTACACATCAACGGTTTGTTCTTTATTCCTCCGGACTAGGCCAGCCTCTCACAACCAGGTGAGTCAGACGTTTGAGCCATTAGCTCTTAGTAATGTCCTTCAAGCCAATCTGAATCCGTTGCATCAACGACTTGGAAGTTGCCATTACCCCGATACACCAGTTCATCCTACTTCTAACTTGTCTTTCTTCAAACTAAGGTAACCGGTACATTTTCACCTTTTCAACATTTGCACTCTCTCGAGTCTCGAATCGCATGTATACTGCGTATCCCTAACGCGTCTAAACGACTTAACCCTTGGTATGAGCGATTCTCTTGCAGTGACTGGTGATGACGAGAGTGAACCTTGCGATCAAGTTGAGATGGCTTGTACTCGACTACAAGGTTGAACGGAGCTTGTCCGACTAAATCCCAGTGAATGGTCACTTGTGCGACGCCCGGCTTAGTGTTTTGGTCGAAGGTTATTGACGCATGCCAGAAAAATGTTGTGCCATTTTCACATATGCCTCTTTAGACGTTAATTCAGATGTTGTCAAGAAAGCCTTCTTCATCACCCTGTTTGGTTTTTTGAGACAGACTAAACTTGGTGGTGGTATGAACACACAACTTGGTCGTCTTGCTCCAAAACACAATCACCTAGGTGGTTTGTTCGATCTCCGGGCTCAACGTACTAAAAATAGTGATCTACTATTACAGTTATGCACATCTCAAGGTCTCAAGTTATGCAGTTTAGCGCAAACGCGGATTCAGAAGAACTTATAAGCATGAATCTGGATACCACAAAGACCGTTATGAAGTAAATCACAAACTCACAAAGAGTCTGCGTAATGACGGCTAGGCTTACATTCCCGTGCGAGTCAAAGAGATGGCAATGCCGTTTTTTTAATAAAAAAAAAGACGGGCGGGTGTTTTCTTCTCAGGTTTGTGGTTGCATTGGCCATGGATAAGGTTTTATTGGTACTGTGGATGAAACCGATAATCCGTATATTCACAGTGACTTAGCATATCGGCTGAAATGTTCAAAACACAGTCCACCTAGCCTCAATCAGCTTGTTCATCTATGGTTATTGGAGGTTTTATGGTTGGTTGTCATTACGAATGATCCTCCATCGGAAACCGAATGCACTTATAGCCAGATGTTTCGAGCGCTATCCACTTCAACAGACATTCGTGAAGGTTGTTCGATCTCCTCTTTCTTACTGTGTGACTGATAATATCTTGGACCTAACACTCGGAAGCTCCGAAGATCTCGGACTGGCGCTTCTGCTAGATAGTACGTGGACGATACATGGAATTGCTTTATTTACTTCTTTTGCAGGGAATGTAGAAACCACGCTGATCTGGTTGAATGATCTGAATAGTAGGTATGCTGCGCATTTTGCATCTTCAGATTGTCAAATGTCGATTTAAGATTGAACTGACACGTACTCTGTATACCGACGGAGTGCACCAAACGTTGTTCACTTTGGCCATTGAAGGTTATATGAATGCGTTAGGAGGAGGAAGCGATGATGTAGTCACAGGTTATGAAATCCTTGATGACCTAGCTGAATAAGGTTGACAGTTACTATCTACCAGACTACGAAGTTTGGGATCATCCACACCGCTAGTTGGCACCACTCTGAAATGGCCATGTGTCGTAGTCGATGGCAAGTATTTATATAGGAGTATGCTAACTTCTTGTGTTTCATGAGCCTTTGCTTTTTCCCTTTTGCTTCACTTTCCTCGATGCATTTATACTTATTTATTACCTTACTGCTACGTGGAATACCGTCAGAACCAACGGCTTCCCGATCCGTAGTACTCACACGTTCGACTCAAACTGAATGCGATAATCACTACTGATCAGTGTTGCTAGTAGGTGGAATTTTCCCTGATGACTCACATCTCCAGTTAGAAGTTCTACCAATTAATTGCTGTCACCATCAATGCATTCCTGCATCTACGGGGTGCTGAACTCATTTGATCAACCTCTTCTACCGTTCTGACACATATTCCCTCTTTTTGGTTGCGACCAACGGCGGCTCGTGTAACAACACCATTTGGTCTTTTCTGATCACCGTTTCTTTATGGGGATTTGTGTGTGAATTGTCTGTAGCACTACTAGTCACTTTGCTATTACGATATTGAATTAGTCGAATTTGCATTTTCTTATTCTTATGTACGTCCCATGTAGCTTTAGGACCTTCGTTTTCTTGTTCTTTTCAATTATGCCGGTGAGAGATTATTGTTTTAACTGACCACAGTATTCCTTTCCCTATGGAAGTGTAAAGGGATATCTGTTTATTGGTGATTATCAGCAGTCACTTCGATTGCTGTACTTAGAAAATCTACGTCACGCAGATTGTTTTGTCTGATAAGGATGGTTTTTATGATATGCATTTTGCATCCTCAAAGTTTTAACTATTTCTGTAAGATTGATGTAGCATTGACGCCGTCTGTAGAATCACCCAGGATTCACGGCTATACGCAATCTATCTGGACAACTGTAAACCTTTGGATTCGGGACAGAATAAGACAGTATATTGAACGATTACTCGGATACTGCTGGTTCTGTAAATAACTAAGCAACGGTTTACACATTATCCAATTGATAACCGAGTGAACGCTGAGCACGGAATTTAACCGTCAGCAAATATCAACCAATGCTAAAAATTATCCGCAGCTAGAAAATATTCACCTTGGTAACTCGTTAGTATGTGAGTTTGTAATATCATCTGAATTGTAATTAACTGAAAGCATAAGATATGCCTTTTTGCTGTGGGAAATAACTTTGTCTTAATGTGTGAAACGTTTTTATCAATAACGCCAAAAAATCGCAGTAATTTGATGACGACGTAGCTGAACTTTGTACTTTGGTTGATAGATAAAATTAGCAAAGAATTAATAACGAACGTGTATAGTATAAGTTGTAAATCATTTTACGTTAACTTGTACATTCAATAATCCGTGAAATAGGTGCTGACAACTGGCATAAATGTGAGGTTGTATAACTGTCACGACATTGAACTGGAAACGGAAGATATTTGGAGGTATCGCATGCAGGTAGCTACAACTTAAAAGTGACGATTTTCAGCCGTAATGTTAACCTTACTCGGTGTGATCTGTTTGCCCTATTTACTGTTCACCGTAATTGGGCATAAACAAGTTTAATAATATAGTTGCAAGGAAAACATTGTACTCGTATACGGTTCAATTTTTACTCCATATGCGTACACATAAAATCTTTCATCGTTAAACTTTGCTCAATCTGTTAGTTACGTTTTCTTCTAAGATATTCCACGTCACTGTTGAGGTGAGCGGCGGTCCGACCCACAGTACCTTTTGGTCAGGCTCATGGCTGTTATGATGCCTAATCTCTTACCACAATACGCTGAATTTGATTTGATGAAAATAGAAAAGAATGAACCCAATACTTCGCCCATTTTGCTACACTTTCTACAGCCAATTGACTATCGTTTCAGCACACAATTCCTGTTTTTATTAATAGTATATTATTTTCTCTAAGAAATGCAAATGTTCAGCCTTTCTCATTGACATTCTGATGTATTAAAAAGTTCTCCAAAACATGAAACCCTAACTTTTCTTCTTCATCTCGCATGCTTATCACGTTGACAAGGAATGAAAATCGCAAGCATTCTAAACGGAAATTTAAACTATTTCCCTGCAGTCTACTATCAAACTTTTTAACTTCCGGCTATACATAGCTCAATCCTAATGTCATCGTAAAATGAAAACAGGAAATCCGTGTGCATTCGTACAAGTGACACGAGACATTGTGATGTGTACTATGGGGATGTAAGTGCTCAACAAATGGCTTTAGTTTTCAAGACTTTCTTCGTGAGCTTTAGTTTCTTTGTGGTATCTCAGTATGTAGTGGGAATTTGCATTCGTGTACATCTTCCTACTAACTACTTTTTCGAAGGTATGATTAACTCTATTCAAGAATGCTCAAATATGTCCCTTGTATGTGATTTACATTACTAATCGTGTGATTATGAAAACCAGTAGCCTTAGTGGTAAGCTTACCGTCATCATCGTAGACAGCAACACATCTGGTTCACACTTATACTTAACTGCCACACAACCACAAAGAAGAAGAAAAGCAAACCATGTATAAAAGGTGAGAAGAAAAAAGAGGGGAACTGGAAGGGGTCTAACTACTAAAAATATCTACGTCTACATTCAACACCTTGCAAACAAACCACCGTGTTGTCAGTGAAAGTAAGACGTTATCAGCAAGATAGTTGATTTTGCCCAGATCATTTGTGTATGCAATTAATCACTTGGATAAATGTTGGATTTTCAGGCTACTGTTTTTAAAAAGAATGGTAAGAAATGGGTAATGGACAAAACAAACACTATTCTGTTGGTAAGTCAATGATGCCGGCGTTAAAAAAAGCATCCCGTAAACATCTTACTAATTAGTTTGGCATGTTTATGATTTTTGATGAGACCCAATTATGAAAAGTTAGGGCTTCGCCTGGATTCGAACCGGCGACAGAAACAACATACCCAAGTGCAACAAGCGCTGAGCTACGAAGCCACCCCAGGAGCTCGGAAATCTCACATTTGGACTTTACTACCCACTCGTCCCATTGTCTCATATGGAATCCACCAAATGATCCAGAGGATCGACTTCCCCGAAAGGATTACCCGAGCAGTTCATGCTGGAACCCACCAACGCCACTGTTGAGCATAGAAACTTTATTACTAATAGGCAGTTCGGAAATAGTCTATAGTAATCACATAAAGTGAACTCTCAAGAATGCAACGTTCTAACAAACAGCACAATGATTCCAGAAGTAACGGCAAATTCTAATCATTCTCAATCGTTTTCCTCGGCTAGTCAAAAAAATCCAAACAGTACAATTTACTTTTACTACCTCATATCATAATGCAATTTTTATTACGAAATCTTCGCGATTAACTGTCTGAAGCAAATTACTTTGCTTTTATCTCCGGCTGTACTTTAAAATAGCTTGTTCCTCAAATAAATGTCTGCATGAATTGAAATTTCGACACTTCCTGAAGTGATTAAACTGGCACTCGCATCGAATCGTTTCAACTTTCATCTATCTTAATGTCTCTATCTTCTCTACGTTATGTCACGATTTTAGCTTAGATATCACTTGTACTCACTATATACTAAATTTTGAGTTACACTTGCGCCATGTGGTGTCATACTTTTCCAACGCAAACGGGAAGATGCTGGCCGTTTTGGATTTTGTGTTTACTTGCACTCTGTTCACTTAGCTGTCTCTGTGTTTTTACTAGTTTATCTGATTATTTTGTTGTGCAGTTCAAACCCTGGCACGTGGCGGACACGTGCTGGTACCTACAAACCCATGTGGTGTGTTGTTTGATCTGATTGAGACCGCTGTGTATGCCAAAGAGAACTTCAAGGGTTCCATCCTCCCACTGTTTCCAACGGATAGAACAGATTCTGTCGGGAGCGTGGCCCCCACCTGCTCGACCACTAGTCATCAGTGGAATCCCGCGAGCTCAGTTTTTCCGGACGAACATGACTCCGCCAACAGTTCTGCCACCGTTGAACGTGCTGTCAACCCCACCGTTGGTGGTTCATCACTGGCCGGCCGCGTTGCCCGTTGCCCTGTTTTTGCCTTGTCTTCCCAGATTAACGTGAGCTTGGCGTATGCAAACGCTTATGGCGAGTGGCTAAACCCGGAGAAAGAAGCGCTCTTGTACACAGCTGACGCACCCTTTCCGTTTCAAGCGGTACGCTTTCTCTGTAATGTTTTAGATTTCAGCTAGATTACCCCAATTCTGACGCCTCACTGTGGGAGTACTCACACTGTGCTATGAAGTTGATTTTTCCAAATTCTGTTTGTCGCGTTTTAAGGTGCACTTGTTTCCAGTTTACGTACTTTTGTTGTGACCGCAAAAGACGCTTGGCCTGAGAATTCGTTTATTGAGCAAACTCCTACATAGTTCATGTCAAAATGCAAACCACCAGCGCCTACACTCATTTGCACGTCAGACATGCATTCACATACATCGGGTGGTAGTACGTTGTCGTTCCCCTAGGTAAAACTTCTGCCATAGCGCATATACACTATTCCGATAGTCTATTCTTGTCCGTCGTCTTCCTGACGTTCCTAGCTTGCTCTTTTGTTCCTGAATGCTGTCTGTGGGTAATATACTACTCATGGGTAGCATACTACTCACAACGAAATTGCCTGTCATACAACACTGACAATAAGTCATATTTCTGACTTAAAATAAGGGACTTCTCAGCTGGTTGATAATGACTACGGAATATTTAACAGAATTGACAAATTATTGGTTCGCAGTTTTCTGATTAACAGTGCACAACGAAACCGTTATGAGATTGATGGCTCACTAGCCGTTCTTTCAGATCATGTTCGTTGCAACAACAACAACTGACAAGTTAGGAATGACTGAGAATCTGTGAACAGAAATGTACATAGACACAAGGGCTTATAAACTTGTCTATTGTTCCTGTGAAATATACATTTAAAGAACATTTGTTGAAGTTTGTGAATCGGATCAAAGAGGAACTTACGCGTAAACTTATCACAGACGCATTATTGATAAGTAGAGTGAAATCGATTGGAATCAGAAAGATGCTTGAGCACGTGATGGAAAATAATAAAATATTTGTCTGGTCCGAGAAATACAACCGCGAAACAGTAACTTAGTGTTACTGACTCATTTGGTCGTATTGCTAACTACGTCATTAAAGATCCATAGTTTTGTGATTTGATCTCACTCATCATCGTTCGCGATCTCACTCATTATTAGCTTGTTTGCATTATTTCCTAGCTTTTTCACCAGTCTTTGTCCCACCGTTGTATTTGTATTCTTACGATTCAACTTCGTTACCTGATGAGCCAAAAGCATATTACAATGACGAGAAGTCTGTTTCAAACTCAGATCAGTTTGTCTGTTACAAATGCTGCCTGCATGTTCCAGACTTTTTGTTAGGGCGTTCATTTCCTAACCTCCAAAAACCGCCTCCGTCCTTGAGAAAAAGGACAGTTGACTTTGTCCTAGTTAGCGGACGTGCTCAGAGCGGCCGAGAGTTGACCTTGGCTAGCTTTTACCCGTCTGACGTTTTAGTCCGCTATGCCCATCAGTGACCTCAACTATTTTTTCCGGCAACTGTCCTTCTTTTTGCCCACTGTGCATCATATAAGTGCTTTGTATTTGTCTTTGTCGTATATGTTTTGGGGCGGAACAAAGCTCTCTTTTTGTACGCGTCTTTTGGCTTGTCTTGGGAGCGAATACGGGGACAGTCGCAGTAATTTTCCGGACCGAGATTTTCATGTAAATTAGTGCCGGGACGAGAATCAGAATTCTGTCAAGCGCATTACGATAGCAAGGACGAGCCAGTGTATCGTTTAGGAGGGTTTACAACACTTTTCTCGAGTTCTCCATTTCAGACGATGCATTTAAAACAAGGCTGACTGACTAACAATAGCCCTGACCTGCACCATACAAATCGGAAGCACAATTCGTGGTCTTGTAGTCCCTACAGTACGCAAGAAATTAGTCTTAGTGTGCAGGTTTGTTTTTGTACATATTGATAACGTTTTCTAATGTCTCAACAGTTTTCTGTCTGGTGTTGTATCATACACTTATTCTACTCCGCTTCCTGATCATTTGGTTCAGCTTATCCGTTCTGGTCAGCTGGTTCCTTTGAAACGACTGCATGAAGCTCCCAGTGTCAAAGATCTCGGTGACCCACATGCGCGCGCCGGCTCACCTACCTTAGGCAGTGCAGTCCCGACTTCTCCACTCCTCTTGGGGCCAAACGTACTTGCTGGTGACATGCTCCTAACAGGTGCCAGCTCACATAATGCAATAGCCGGCGCCACAATCACGGGTGCCAACACGCTCGACTCCACAACCACCATGCTCGCTCTAGCAGCACCGATTTCTCGTTGGCGTCAATCAGGTCTAACCGGGGGAATTTGGCCGGGCTCACCATGCCTCATTTTCGCTTCTCATCCCAGTCTGCGTTTCGGCCCGGTCGTTCATCTGATCCGAGCGTTGGCATATGGTGAGCTACGAACTAGCAATCGAACTGTGCAAGCTGCTCCGCCTCCTCATCACTCCATTATTTTAGTTGAATCTGGTGATTACATTCACAGGTATGTACACCACCCTATTGTCCCTGTTTTGTCGTTACCGGATTTTTTCTCATTTGTCAAAGTCTTGGTATTGTCTGTTTCAGAACCCAACTCGTGGAATCTCGAGAATCCTCTGTACGATATCTACAACATTTAGTCAGTCCCTACACTCAGCCAACGGATTTGCCTCGGGCTACCATCAGTTCCTCACCCAGTGGCATCCCCACGTGTTCACTAAGCGACACTGTCACCGTGTTCTGGCTGCCAATGGAGGCCCGCCTTGGTGTAGACGAGTTGCCACATCTGTTGTCGCGATGTCGTGTCCCACGTTTGGCTCTCTGTTTACCGGCAGAGCTTTCTGCACATTTGGTACGTATGAACTGCGCACGCACATACATACGAATTTAGACACTATTTCGTTTGGTTTTGCAGCTGCAAGCTGCATTGTGTATGCTTTCCATAGCTGTGGGTTAAAATCTGATTCGCGTACACTGCGTGCTAAATACACTGAACAGTGTTTCCAGTCTGTATTTACCATGGAAAACTATTTTTGTTCTGATACGGTTTTTAATATTTGATTAGTTGGCAGTTCGGTAACTGTTGATGCTACTGATCTTCTTATCGACGTGTTGTTTTGTAGTCTATTATCATACTTTCGAAAATGTGTACAGCTTCAGTTGGTTGAATTGACTCCGGAGCTGTTCTTTGAGATTAGTTTAAATAATTGAACAAGTCATTGAGAGATGTTCTAAACGTCTGTCCAAATTATGTAGGTGCACTGGATGTTACCTTGTTACGCTGTTCGATCCTTTTATCTGAGAAGTATTGAGACTGCGTGTGTTCACAGTATGTTATTGCGGTCTCGACCGTCGGTGGTGTAATCAAGGAATGGCTTCTCACCCGCCCCAGTTGATTAGACAACAGTCCATGCGTCATCTGCGCCACGATCATCTGTACTCTATCGCTTACTCCAGATTGTTTTGTACAGCCTCCTGAGACAAAGTTGTGGATTCCTAGTGTCCCCACCAACTTTAACTCGCTAAGTTTTCGATGTTTTATGGTCTTTAATTCATGCATGTTGGATTTGTTTTGAGTCGTGTTAACGGTTTTGGTGACCCAGTCAGTGGTCTGTAGATCATTGAGTCAGACGCCATTTTTCATTCACCGAGGGTGGTGCAAGTGGTCAGTGCCGACAAGGGAACATCAGCGACAACTGCGATTTTCTCATAATCATTATCCGTTTTGCTCCGTATCCTATGGTACTTTGACTAGGGCTGCCGTTGGTCTTGACAGTGATCCGCGATATATCAGAGTAAGTGATAAGTGCAAAACGTATGAAGAGAAAAAGTGGAAACAGGAACAGAAGAGACCTCACGAATACAGGCTCACCGTTGACTGTGACACACCCATGCTCCAGACCATTTCCAACCGGCGGCATGGATGATCACGAACTCCCCAATTGGTCAGAGGGTTTCGTGATACGGCCTATGCTCCATCAGCATGCGAACTGCATGACCCAACCAGCGGAGACTGCCTTTTCATTACCTCGATTACTGATCACAAACCTGCACATTTCTCAAATACTCACCAGTCGACTCTCATGTTGCTCACACAGTCAACCCTCTTGATACAGGGTGATCGACTTTTGAGGGTCTAAGTGGAGTGGTTTTTTTATCCGTAGAACGGAACTGAGAGCACGTACGCCTCACATTTAATACACACTCGGGCGAGTCTTTGCGATCACAAGTGATGAGGATTAATTGTCGTTCTTCCTTTTTCCATTAGCTGAAATCGATCAGCTGCCTGGGGCTAGTCTACAAATGTGTATGTAGCCACTGTGGACTCAGAAGGGGTTGAGTGGGTTTTTTATGAACAGTTGGTCTCAGTCAAACAGTCGAACTTGTGGCCTCTAAATATGCGTAAGGGTGGTGGTCCAGGCTGTTGTTTGTTAGGTCACGGGATTGCAGAGATGTGTGTGGACCACTTTATTCAACTATTGCACTTCGTTTTGGTCTTGTCATCGTGCACCAACACTTTGAACCAATGTTCCGACTAAATGTTGTAAATCCTGGCCGATTGTGCGTGACCCACGAGTGACAATACGGTAAGGCAGTACAGCAGTTTACCAATAACACGTGTATTTATCTGAACCTCCGATTTTGCAAGACCAGAGAAAGTGCTGCTCTAGTTATAAAATTGTGGCCTTGAATGTTACCTAGTGACTGGAACAATTATGTGAATATAAAGTCCGTTTTTCACGAAAAGTTAGAGATACATTATATCTGACTTGGAATTCCCGCCACTAGTATTTGGTTTATCTGCTTCCAACACCTCTCTTTTCCTCATCATCATAGACTGCAACAAATCAGTGGTTCACACTGATGCTTAACTGCCACATAACCACGAAGAAGAAACAAACATATATGAGGAGGGAGTAAAAAAGAAGGGGAGGGGAATGGACCTAACTACTAAAAATAGCTACGTCTATATTCAAACAAACAACATCAAGGCGCCTACACCTTGCAAACAAACAAACAACTGAGCTTTAAGTGAAAGTAAAACGTCATCATCAAGACAGCTTCCTTACGGATTTCACTGCCCCGCGTCATTAAGTGCACTCACCTTACAGACAACTCGGTCAAACAACGACAGCATTCACGCCACTGAGCTCGATTAGCCGCCATCTCACCTAACGTCTCAAGCCACCGACTCTGTGAGTCGCGAGGGCTCCAGCCTGGAAGACGAACCTGATCTACAGTGACTAACCCTTTCGTGAACGATTTCATTTGTCTACGCCAGGTCATCGTCTGTCCACCTCGTAGGTTCGTAGTAAGATCATATCAGGGGATTGGTTGATCATATCGACGAGACGCTCAGCTTGGCTGTTAGACTGCAGATTAAAGGGTGTTTGACACCTTTCTGTTTACAGTTAATTGCGAATGTCATTGTGGTAACTTGCCTTCTCGTGTCGCGCACGAACGTTCCCCGCCATCCAAATCTACTGAAAATCTATCGAAATTGAGAGATGGTAGCGTCTGTTGTGTTCACCTGCATTAGGGCGATCTGTGGCAATTTACTAAAGGCATCGATAGCGATGTGGAAATTCTTTTCATACGACCGTTCTGCAAAATCCTGGACCATAGCACTGCCAACTTGAACCATCACTGTATTTGGATCTGTGGGGATGCCTCAGAAGCTAACACACAATTGTGACAAAAACGTTCCAGTTGTGGTAGTTCTTCATCTGCCCCTGCTTCTGAACGTAGCTGCGTGAAAGTGCCTTCATTCTGCTTTTTCTCGAACGTCCGGTATCTAGTCACTGGTCCACACTTCCGTCGGTATTACACTCCTTTTTCGAAGGAAAAGGCGATCTTTGACAGTAGACGACGAGGAAGTTATCCTGACGTTGCTGGACCAGGTCACATGAAATTCCGAATTGCGGTCGTCCCGTACGGAGATTTTGAAGTGTGACATTGAGTGTTATGTCGCGTTATGTTGCCTCGCAAATTATCTCCGATGTAAGTGAAAATGCGCTCATGATCTCCTTGAATATCTAGTTCATTTCTGATTCGACTGGCTTGGCTGCAACTACCGATAATTCTGGACCTAAGGTCCGTGACTCAATCATATAGAGAAGTATATCTGATTGTCCTAGTAGACGTCTACTTGATTTGGAAGTCATAGTTCGACAACCTCGTAGCCCGTCGTTGAGGCCAATCCGCGGTATAGACCGGAATCGGTTTCTTCGATCCGAGAACTGCAAGCGGTGGCTTATGATCAATGAACAAAGTGGAATGCGTTCCAAACGGCATCTGCATATGTAGCGGACGACAGTAGACGATACCTCGCTGTATATCTGATGATCACATTAATTCAGAGGTAGTCCAGGTAGCAGAGAGGCAATTGCGTTGACTTTAATTTCTGTCAAATAACCATCATCCATTAGATGATACGACACCTTCGACGGAAGCCATTGCCACCCGAGTGTTTGATCCACACCTGTATGCACAAAGGAAATTAGCACAATTCCGCCATTTTCCGTTATTTTCGTTCCACTGGAAACATTAACAAATATGAATCGACGCGCACGTGTCTCGTGGTGAGGACATGTGTCACCGTGTGCTGGTAGACTGGGATCGGTACATATCTAATATTTGATGTCTTATATGAAATATCTTCATTTTCTTGTTTGACTCAGGCATATTTTAACATTAATGTGAAAGCTCCATGAAAATGACTTAAAGCAGCTATTCACATATTTGAGGTGGATACCAGACCTTTGGCCTCTGTTTTTGAATAACAGATGTAGGGTGAATGCACTGCATAGGTGTCGTTACGGTTCAACGGCTGACCTTCGGTGTAGGCTAATAAACATATCTATCTCGCTGCACTCTGATAGCTATTGAACGCTTTACAAATGTCTACATGTTGTGGCCGCAAAAAACGCCTGGCCTGAGAATCCGTTTGTTGCGCAAACTCCCGTATAGGTCATGTCAAAAATCAAACCACAAACGCGTACACCCATTTGCACGTCAGACATGCGTTCACATATATCGGATGACAGTACTTTGTCATTCGCCTCTGCCACAGCTCGTACACATTATTCCGATAGCCTCTTCTTGTCCGTCGACTTCCTGGCGTTCGGAGCTTTTCCTTCTATTCCTGAATGTCGCCTGTGGGTAATATACTGCTTGTGAGTAGTATACTTCTCACAACGAAACTGCCTGTCATAAAACATACATAGGATTCTATGTCGTGCACCTCTTATACGACCTGATTTACCCTGAACATGGTTGTCCGGTGGTCAGTTCATGACGTATATTTACTTGAGGAATTCTTGGTTCTGCATGGCGTTGTCAGCTTCCCAGTTTAAGACCAAAATACCTCGTTCGCCTGATGTTGGATAAGCTGGCACGTAATACTTGATGATCTCGTTCGGAGAAGTCGTTTCTTCTAGCTGTGCGTCTAATTTTGACATTTGAATCTACTGCTTGAAAGTTTACTTTTCATAAATCGACATACTTGTTTATGGTGCTGATGGAATGAATGCCTGAACGTATCTTGATTGAGTGTGATATTTTGATTGATCTTCGACAATTCCCTGACAGTTTCTACCAGTTTCTGTTTTTTTTGTTTCTTCTCTCGTAAATGAATTTATATAATTAGTTCGTATTTTTTGTCTATCCCCAATGGCCAAAGCCAGAGAAGCTGGTACCGAGCTCTTGCGCTGTACAGTTTATCGCTCGCGGACAAACACTTCATATTCCAATGTTGGATTCACGTCGTATGCAACCGGTGCGTCTCTCAGCTCAGCTGGTCAATCGTTTACGTCCTGTGCATTTATCTGATCCGCGGAACGATATCGCGATCACCAGAACGGCGACGAAAGCTCCAACGGACCCTAGGACGAAGCCTGCAACTGGGATCGGCGGCTGCACAGACGAAGGCTCCACATCCCTGCCCGTTGGTAAACGGCCACCTGCCAAAATACCCGTGGAAAGCTCTGATACCAAACGTGCATGTGAAGAAAGCCCGTCACCGATAAGTCGGTCATTCTTGGCTTTGGTTGACGGTCTGTTAGTCACTCGTGATGGTGAGTTTCTGCAATTCCTACGACCGGTTGCGCTCCCGACTCTTCTACGGTTCATTTACTGTAAATGGGTGTATTTTGTATACCGCTGGACGTTGTCATTATCAGTGGCAATACGTCTGTGGTCAGCTGCAATTTTTCACTGTTATACAGCCAAAAGAAAGGTTTAGAAGCAGTGGGGGAGAATGGTATGACTTAATTCCTAAAAACCCTCTATTTAAACTTAAACAGTCAACATCAAGTTGTCCACAGCTTCTGAACTGTCAATCGAGTTTCCGGCAAGAGCAAAACGACAGTCTACTTCATAGCAGTTTATGTCGCTCCGCTTTAATGTTTTTCCTTATCATATCGATACTTCAGCCAGAGAGCGTTGACATTCTCCTCACAAAATGTTATTAGTTGCCATTCCCTCAAATTATCCACTTACAGGCTAGATGGACCACGAAGCCTTAAAAGCGAACGCGATCTGCATCATCTAGCTTACTAGTGTCTATTTTCAATTCTCTCTCTTGTCATTGATTTATCTCCCAGGATCACAAGTCAGTGAATTAGATGACGTGATAATGGAACAGTTGCTAATGGTCGACGCTGTGAACACCTTCGTCATAATTATTCACTCGCGTTGTCTGTACTCTTCGTTTCCCCTTATACTTCCTTTGTGTGCTTCATTTCACTGAAACGGGGGACATTTTTGAATTCGCTGTTTGGCTGGCATGACGCTGATAAACAAGATCCCATGCAGTGTGGTAACGTGTACACTCGTTTTAAAGAAGCCAGAAATGTTTTTTCCACTTTTTTGCACTCATCTGGGGCAATAACGCCCACTCCTCGAATCAGGTCAGGTTTTTTGCCTCACCTTTGTACTGTTCCTGCGATCTTTACATGTCTTTCAAGGCTTTTGTTAACCTACGTTAACAACTCATTCACATCATCCCAACCTGGAAACAAGTCATCTTCGTGCGTGATTTACGCCATCTCATGTGCAGTTGGATTCAGGAACACTATAAGCGCGTACAGCGGCAGAGGTGCTTTGTTCAATTAACAAAGCAGCAACCGCTTGTGTGACAGACCAGTCTGATGACAACCGTCATGTACGAGCAGACATTCCCTGGTATGCGTGAACGAGGCTGACTTAGCTACTCCGTTCGATTACAACACTCCCGTGGAAGGCCATCCGAGGTGGTTGAAACGTAAAACATTACAACTTGCTCATAACATTGTGTTATTCTCAACCAGTTTATCAATAACATGTTAAACACGATGCCCAAACTGTTTGACTTCATTTGTACAAAATTTGGTGTAGATATCTTACTGCCGTTGGTTTTTTTTCCATCGGATTGAACATTTGCCTTCGTATTCAGGAATGCATAACATTCTAGTGTGTATACCTTGAAAATTCATCTGACTAGCTGAGTAACAATTGGTGACCAACACTACTTAACGTCAAATACTTCGTAAGAAGAACCGCACAGTGGTTGAAACTTCATAAGAACGTTGGTCCCACCCACGTTGTTGGATTAAAAAAAAGAGAGCTTAGCACGGGCTTTCCAGACCTGACGGACACTTGCTCCCAGTTTTCTGCACCTTTACACGTATGCACTCGCCTTTCTGTGTCGTTCGATTAGGTGACTGACCTGTGACGGATACTCGTTATTAGTCGGTTTATCGGTTGTCAAAATAGTATGAAGGTCTCCCACGGCCTCAACTGTTTAGACACACTATTCGACACATGATACGACTAATCAATACAGTTAATGTGAATTCACTTTGAATAGGGTAGTCTTTACTTTCATTAGCGAATCAACTCGGAGTGGAAGTCACTTCTAGCATACGTCAGGAAATGCGCTCGCTCGACTACCAAAAGATAACGTTTCGCTGGATCTAGAATTTCCTGCCTTGTGATACGCAATCAGTGCTTGTTTGTCCAAAAAGAATAAGGTACCTCATCTCGCTCACTGATCGCTTTCAAGTTAAGTCAGAAGACAAGTAGCGAAAACTGCTTTATTCCAACGGAAAACGTGAACGTCAGGACAAAGAGCACACGGGTGTGTACAGGGTGCAAATATTCTGGATTCAAAATGTCCAGAGATGGTTACTGCAAATGGTAGTCAAGGTCACCGATTGGTCAGTGAGTCCGGTGTGTTGAAGGTTTACTAGGCAAAATACATTCAAGGTTACCTCGAGATGGTTCTGAGAATTTTTCCGCCTCGGTTGGCAGAATTCGTCTTCATTGGAGAAAAGGTGTTTCGTGAGGAAAACTAGGGTTCCTTAATATCATTCTTCTACGTAAGCTGCTGACCGTTTCCACGATGCCCCTACTTTATCAGTTATGTACGTTCAGCATAACTGTGCATTCGTCCATAGCTCGATTTTGGATGATAGCCACACTCTTTCAGATTTGTATTCTTCCAAGAGGACTGCTAGTTCTGAGGTGTTGTGTACCCTGTCGTAATTGAAACGGCTTTTAATCCTGACCATTCTTTTGCACTACTCTAATGGTATACAAACGCGAGCTCGATTGTTACAATTTAGGTTGTCGCCGCCTACTTATCTTTCTTGCCTCGGTTATTGGCTTTCATAACCCTGTGGTGTTCGGCTGTGAATTTGTCATCGTCGGTTAGTTTTTGCTGCCGTGCAGACGTGCTCGGTCCTTTGTGTTTTGCTCAGTACCATCATTCTAGTTAACTTCCTTTTCATGTACTTCATTTCACTGGTTGCCCTGTAATTGGTTGTGTTATTTTTTTTTCAAGGTACTAACTGGTTGAAAGATCCCCAGGAAGTTGTCATTTCCGATAATCGTGCTTTGGCAGGATCGATTCGTCCCTGTACTCCTCCCCTCCAGCCACCGACGAGTGGACGACGGACTGGAATCGACCAAGACCGACCACCCATACCCCGACAAGATGCACATGTTTTTGTCAGTCGGACTCCTCGAATAGAACCGCGTCGACTCATCAAAGAGCTCACCGAACGTGGTGTTACTGGAGCCCAATTGGCGGAGCACCATGTCGTCGTGGATCGTGTCGCCCAGCGATTTAAAGCATTTGAGGCGGGAAACATTGCGGATAACGCCAAGAGAAGCCAAAAAGCAGACTATATTTTATTTGTAAGTAACCTTCAGAATGTAGCCTTTACTTGGATACAGCCGCTTCGTACTCCTCCATTATTTCTGTCCCTTTTGGGTAAACAGCATAAAGTTGTTCCATTTCAAGCATCATCATTGTGTGGCTTTACTGCCATACTTTCATTTTACTAAATGTACTTGGGCCAACAGAACACAAAACTGTTTTAGTTCAGAAACAAGCTGTGAACCACCAATTAAGAGTTATGTGGCATCTAAGATAGCATCGTCTCGGCGTTAATTGTTTCATTTTTATCAATCTTCTGCAAGTCACGAATGATTTACTCACTACATTGTGTCCGATTATGTGTTTTGTTCTTTTACAATTCAGGCTAGAGACGAGGTTGGTAAGGATGCCTGCAAATGCAACGAACAATTCTCATTTGCTCCTGGCTGCTTCCATCTCCATTGGTCTAGATATTACTTGATCACTTCACATCATACTACAATGAACCGGGGCCCAATAGGTACTTCACGACCTTGTTAACAATAGATTGACATTTTTACATGGCCTTGTCATTGGGATCTGTTGTGCTTTTGAAGGGTTGCAGTAAGTGGGCCTGTTCATCTCTCACTATTAACAGCTCTGCTCCTCAGCCTCCTTTGTTTACCCGCGTATACCGTACGTTCATTAATTCATTACGGCTATTAGCCTGACTTGAAAGTGATGTGGCTCAAGCCGTCACTCACCGTAAAAGTAACGCGGAATAATCTAGACTAGAAAAGAAGAAAAAATGGACAAGATAAACAGAAGAACTAGAAATGTTGTGGACGTAGGTACTCCATTGACTACTGCACGTCACCATCTCGGATGACGCTTCTGATCGGCGATTTGACGTCTAGTCACTTAATGGGGTAGCGAAGGTCGACATGTTTTTCGTCCACGTCATAGCTTGGCCACCTCGTCAATGTACCCAGTTCCTGATGGTCACAGTTAGTAATGTCGGGTGCACTTAACCAGATAAAATGCAATATATGTAACCAGTCATGGAAGACTGTGACGTGATCAGTTTAGTGATTGGTCGCGTATTCCGAAATACGCACCGGTGAACAGCCGCATTGCTATCCCAATCATCTTATTCTATATGAACTACTCAGTGGATGCATCGATGATCACGAATAGGCGACGTTTTTGAACTGTAGTACCGGGTTGACAGTGGTAACAGGTGCCCTTGACATTCTCCTTATTTCATCAGCAGTATTTGAAATTGGCGATATAGTGCTGTCTAGATATGCTGAACTGTCCACGGTCTCCAGTTGATTCCTTACAACAGAGAATGTGAGAGCTGGAATACTGTGGTTCTGGAGCAGTAAGTTCCACTTTGAAGGTGCGAAACGCGTCCAATGCAAGCCTTATCGGTCATTCCTTTTGCTCGTCATGGTTTACATGTTTTCAGCATATTGTGGTGATCCGTCAGGCAGAAAGTGCGAGCATTCCAACTCTCGGTGGAATACTTCAACGCAGAGGATGAAGGACGGCGTGAGCGACCGGATGAGTCATCGCTCGACCGGATCGGACCAACGGGCGAGACGTGGCAGCCGAAATAGGATGAGTGACCACATTGAAGGCGTGATTATTCCAACGCTCTCAGGAATATCTCGGCACGGCTGTGGAGTACGGTCAAAGCCCGCAGTGTATAGACGGAGGACAGCACGAGCGACCGGACAAGCCTTCGTTTAATGAAATTGGATCAGCGGACTAGGAATAGCAGGCGGAAAAACCCTGGATAGAAGGCGCCAATCACATACCTTAACCGGGTAGAAGTGCACACGGCGTGTGAGCGGAAACCTAGGTGGTGTTGTGGACTGGAATTGTGATTCAAAATCGCGAGCGCACGTGTGGCATGGTAACTAGCGGGTTGGGCAATAAGGATTGTGCTTTACTGGACGCCTTTTTGCTACAATATCTCTAAGCATGACACTGTCATCCGCATACATCGTGTCGGCCGACTTAGTGGCAGGAAGACACTCAATGCCAAACCTACCGAATTCCTCAAGCGTATCCTCCAGCATGTCACTTATTACAAAATTGAATCGGAAAGGAAATATTGGACAACGCTGACAAACACCACTCGAAGTAATGACCACTCGATGTACTCGTCTATAATTTCTCACTGGTTGCAGTGTGAGTAAGCTTTGAACAGATGTCGGTGGTCAGACACCTCAATCTGCCTGGTTTTATTGGTCAAGCTTCACAAACCCAGATTAGAAATGTTCTACCTGTAGGTTTTTAAATGTTGCTTTTCGCTTTTTGTAGGCGTTACATTTCCTTTTCTCGTAGGCTGAAACCGATCATTCATTTGTGGTTGGTCTGCAAGTTATTAAACACGTACTATAGCTTAGTAAGGAGTTGAAAAGAGGTTTTTGACAGTAGTTGTTTCCACTTACTACCACTGAAGTGAAGTACAACGACTTCGAGATGTAGCTCACACATCTTACAGTCACAGTCACCGGTGTTTGATGCTAACGCAGCTTAATTGGCTAAAATCAATTGTCAAAACTTTTGTTACTTGTCACTTGGACCAACTGTTTGCAACCTTTTAGCTCGCTCATGAACCACATGGAATGGCGAACGTGCCAAAATATAGGAAGGAAAAAAACTATAGGGAAATGAAGAAGAAGTAGAAGAAGAAGCTACAGTGATGCTCGCAAGACGAACGTCATTGACTTCTGTTGTTCGCCCTATCAGAGAGCGTCTTCAACCAAAAGCAGTCATTGTTCTTCAGACCTCAGCCAGGAAGCCGGGAGCGCTTTATTGAGGCAAGTTTCACAGCATGAGCCTTAATAACCCGAACCCAAATCATTCGCTGATCCTCATGTTATCGCTTCCAGCCTAAGCCACAAAACGAGGCACGATGTAGCAGACGGTGAGTTACCATTCGTAAGATGTGGCCAAGCCAACGAAGCCTGTCAGACAAGATCAAAATGTTCATGGGTCGACAGGGTTTATCCTTTCCAAGAACACGTCGGCGAACTTTATCATTACTGACACAGTGCTCCCACCACACACCGCTAATGCTTTGGAAACACCGATGATCGAAACGTACACTCTGTGAACACCTTCCGCGCTTTGGGACCAAGTTTGTAACATGCAAGCCGGCTGTTTACACTTTGATTGTCCGTTACACCTGCGGACCAACTTTGAGGCAATGTGGAGACACAGGGAGACAGCGTTCTTCCGAAGTAGGAGTTCCAACAGCAGTCTCGTAAAAGGAAACAACAAGAAACGAGCATGAGCCAATGGCTAAGTTAGCCGTGCACGCGATTCACACAAACGATAACTAAGACGGCGCTGACAACACAGCAGAACGCTCCGTCACCAGTTCAAATTCAACTGGTGCGCGCCTCCTGGTTTCGGTCGCACATTACAAGTTTCGAAACCGTACAATAGGACTGTCCTTACAGTGGCATTATATTCTCGGCCTTTCACAGAGAGACTGAGATCATACCAACGCCATAGATGGCGTTAATCGGCAAATGTAATCTGAGCATTTTCTGTGCAATTTTTGATCTCACCACATATTCCGTCAGCACCGAAATAACTTCCATGGTATGTAAACTTCTCGAATACTTCAAACACCTCACTATCAAGTGTGAGAGCAAGCGCGAAGTCCTGTCAATCTTACACTTAGTATGTGCAAAAGCCATACCAAACTGACAAACTGAAGCCTCTAATCTGTCTAAGATGCTCTGGCCTCCCTGTGAGCCCTCGTAGATTAGAGAAATGTCGTCTGCACACTCCAGACCTCAACGTCGCGTGCCTGAGAACAGTTCCATAACATCATATTCGCAGTCTTTCAGGACACACTGTAGAATCTCGTCTGTTCTCAAATTGAGTGGCTAAGGGGAGCTGGACAACTTTATTGCACTACATTTGAGATATCAATTGTCGGCGATACGCTGCCATATGTTTCAACCCTGCCCGGGGTCTGATAGTAAATTGCCTTCAGGATGTTAAACTTCTCATACACTCTTCTTTGATAGACAGTCCCGAAGTGCGGTTGTGTCAACCGAATCAAAGACCTCTGTGATGTCCGAGAAGACAACAGTTGTTTGCCTTCTAAATCAATGGCGGAGTTCAAGCAACTGGCGAAGTGTGAAGATGTAATCAATGCAGCCATGACAAGGGCGAACCCCATCTTGTTGCTCAGTTATATGTTGTTCGCGCTTTTCGCTTAGTCTACGAAGTACAGTGGCCGCGAGCAAATTTGACGCAATAGGAATCATGTTTCTTCCTCTGTGATTTTCACACAAAGTCCGTGAACCCTTTATGAGAGTAGGGACGATGTTAGCCGAACTCCAATCAGTTGAAGCAAATTCATTGATCCGGAGTTTCTATAGCAGGGCCGTCGGCTCTTCAACTAAGGCTGGATCTCCATCTGCAGAATGGGCAAGAGGAAGTCCGCCTGGGCCGAGTACGTTGTGATGTTTCAGAAACCTGATTTCAAGCGAGACTTCTGTTTCCAAGAGCAGAGAAGTGTCAACAGACCAATAAGCACAGGCAGAACCGGAAAGCGCAGTCAATAGCATAGGGGGTTAAGTGAACTGCTGTTGGAAGTGCCCAGCCCAGCGTCTGAAGCGTCGTTGCGGGTTATGAGTAGACTTGCCATTGTCTTCGCAGACTACTTCGCTCACACCATACTATCTATACTGTCAGCCCATGTTTCGATTGCATTAGCAACGGAAAGTTTTTGAAAACGCAGGACAAAAAATTGGATGTTGAGAAATTGGTAAACAAGGAATTTGTACGAGCAGTTGTAATGGTCGTTGCCCGGATTCGATTGCACGCTTCGTAAACCAAGCCGAGGTCGATGCTCAGTTATCTGCTTTCAGCTTGACCTGCAATCGATCGTCCGCAAACAACCATTCAAACAAGAAGCAATCGTTATGCATATTTACGTAATTGATTGTAAACAATCTATACAAGCGAATTTTTCTTACATCTTGTTAGTGTTACCTGTAGAATTTATAGCTTCAAAACATTCTCACCGCGACCTCAATCTGCAATTTTAATCATACTGTGGAGTGACTTCACTGCACCATGAGACCGTAGCATCGTTAACTCTTCAGACACTGTCTTCTGGTAGGATTTCCCGATGCATCCCTCTGCGAGTCTCTTCAATACACTGTTCACTTGTTTTCCTGATTTCTTCGTCCGGTCAAGTCGGAATTGAGATCTGTGATTGTGTCTCGCGGACGTTTTTGGTGTTCTATTTTGTCCGTTTTGTTTGCTTTCCTTTGTTTTGTATTTTGTTAGGTGATGAAGTGGCTATCTTCCTATTGCTTTTTATGGAATGTGTTAGTTTCCGATTTGACAGGTGATCGTTGATAAAACAAGTTAGTCTAAAGTGTATCCTTCAACTTGAATTGCCAAATTCGACAGCTGCGATCAATTGTGAGTGATGTTCAATTTGAAAGTAGCTCATCAGTAATCTAAAATATCGCCTAGCAGGTTTAATGAGATCGGAGATTTCGACCTGTCTAGGAAGTCCTAATCGCGGGGTTATCGATTGGAGTTAACAGACAGTAACTGTGTCTCCATTTCGAAACGATTGGGCAGTGTGGTCATTACTCACAAGCGAAAGTGGTTGAGCGTTCACGTATGATAATTCGGTCGTGCCTAACGTGAGGTC
>LUCH01004039.1:0-10920 GCA_013368495.1 Paragonimus heterotremus | reverse complement strand
ACGGTTGCCTCTTGAACAGCGTGTCCGTGGTTCAGGTCCCGGCAGTGGCGATGATATGCAGTACTGACGAGCTTTAATGAGAGCGAAACTCAAGTCTAGTGTTTCTTTTCGAAAGGGGTCGACTGGAAAGCCTATGAGAATGTGACAGCTGCGATCAATTGTGAGTGATGTTCAATTTGAAATTAACCAAATCCGCGACTACTCATCAGTAATCTGTCATAGATGTCTGATTGATTTCCTAGGTAAAAACGTGCTGTTTGCGGTATCCTCAAAGGTCAGTCCCCTTTAATCAACTGTCGTAAACAGTGACGACCATTAACTTCAGTTTAAGTTCAGTTCAGACAAACGCAACATCCACATAATATCTGATACAGTAGCGAAATCTTGAGCAGCAAATACACATTTTCGCCGGATGTTTTAACAACATTTATTCAATGGACTTTACAGCAGTACCGTTTGGTATGGGAGGTCGATTTTCCGGAACATGTTCAAAGACGTTTCAAGTGATCTAAGCCTTACTGTGCCTGCGTTCCTTAACAACAGTATACCGAAATGATGTGTGAACATTCTCGATAGTGAATTAAGGAAACATTCCCCACTAGTTGCTTTCGGAGATGAACTGTATCTCCGATAGTCTCCACTGACCTCAAAAATACAATCCCTGTTCTGTTTAAGACTATATATATACGCTGAGTTTAAGGAAAATATTGACAGTAACCGAACAGTCTTATAATATCGGCACAGTGTTTGTACGCCTTTAGACAGTTTTTTCATTATTTCTAACTGGGTGCCTATTTTGCGTCATATATACGATCTCTTACGTTCACCTGTTACCACTGTCACGCTCATTTGCTGTCGTGTTTTGCGTCATTGTTTAGTGTTGAACACTGTTTCGCGATTTGCTAAGTAATTTTCTTGTTTCGCACCTTCTGTTTAAGCCTTTCACTTATCGAATCCTACGGTTTTTTCTTTTCTCTTCCCACCACGCTCTTAGCCAAATCCGAACACAGTTATCAAGTTGTCTGATCATGAGAGTCATATTCTAACCGTCGATGAAGGCACGCGTACTACTATCCGCGATAGTATTCTATGTTGTCTTCAGCAACTGGAGGTTGGTGCAAAGGCGATCGACTGAATACGAAACTTGTGTCACCCGGTTGTACAAAAAATGTCAATTCCCAACTCATTCTTACGTCTTCTGTCTGCATCAAGTGGACATAGATGGTTTTTTCGTTTCACCTGAGTTGCTCCATAAGACACGCTAATCTGGTAAACTATCGCAGATGAGATTAACTGAAGTCTGTTTTGTATTACGTCCACCAGTGAGAATCTATTTTGCATTTCGTTTTTCCAGTTTAGACATAAAGGTCTATTTGAGTTATCAAGTCTCTTGGTAAGTGATTGAACTACAACAGATCACGACCGCTTAACGACTGAAGTCAAGAATTGGACTCACTGAGCATGAAAATGTTTGCCAACCGTCGAACGCCAGTGGAAGTTGGTCGAGGTGTTGTGAGTGCAGTTGGGGATGCGAATTAGTGTAGCTAGAATGTAATCCAACGAAACGATGTTCTATGAGAGTATCAATTGCTGACCTTGGCGGAAGACCTAACACGTGTCTATCGAAATTTTATTCAGGAATATGTCGCATCTATTTCACCAAAATAACTAAATGACTATAATGCGATGTGTTGCAATGATTACCACTGATGTTTGTGACTGACAGTGACATGGTGAGTGATGCACTTGCTCGATTTACAAAAATTATTAGGGAGATAACTGAGAGAAGGTTTGGAGTGCCGAGTATTCAGGTGCTGCATAAGGTCGTGTTTCTCACAGGCATTTATCTGACAGTATCATCCACTCTCGTTTGCTCGACAGTGAAAAACGCCCTGGCGTGAACCTACCCGGAGTGTTCCCAAATTAGATCGTTTTGGTGATCGTGCTATTGAATCATACAAAGTAACCGTGTAAATCACGGTGAATATATCTAGACTGTGCTTGCTTCCGTCTTGAGACCGATCGGATGTGTTTCCGCAGGTTTTGAGCGTAGTTCATAAGGTGACTGGACGATGTGACCTCTGGAAAAACCCACTAATCGTAAGATTGATCCAGTTACCTTTTTGCCGAATCAACTGTTGGAATAGGTAGTCGAGTGATCGGATTAGCATCAAAATGTGACAGTGTGGCGACTTTACTAAGCTTCTGCTTATCTATGCAAAATACCCGTACCATTTGATAGTTGAAGACAACGCTCTTTTTCATCCTTGGAGGCAGATTGATGCCTAAAAATGCGTGACTGTGGGTCTAAATCGGCGGTGCTAACTATTCATATCGGAAAAATGCTGAAGGTTTTGATTAGTTCCGGACTAGGAGGGTCTGATAACGCTTGTATCAAGTCTTCGGATGCCATCAAGACCGATGAAGTGTCCAAAACGTTCGAGTGAATCAACAACGAGGACAAATTTAGAAAGATTAACATTAATTCCAACTTTAGAAATACTTTCTACAAACATGCGAATATGTCGTTCTTCCTCTAGGTGACTTCGATTGATAACTATCACATTATCGTGGTAACCATGAACAAGATTTAGACCACGAGTAATTTGTTTCGTAAATTGTTGTACTGTCTGAGGAAAATTGCACTCGGAAAAATTGGTTAAATCAGTATTCCGAACACCTTTTCAAGTCATAGTGCACTCTAATGTTTCTTGTATTTTCTCCCGGTTATTCCAATAATGAAATACATACCTCTGTCTGACTACTGTATAGTAGTATGTGTATAGCGTGTATATCGTTCATCTTCACTACACTAGCTCATAACGTTTCTCCCTTGTTGTCTGCGATGACGGTCCGAAAGGAGCTATTGTCATACATTTCTGTGGATGCTGATTCGAGCTCAGACATTTCTGTATACCATAGACAGCACCGCACCGCATCCCCTCTCACCTGCAGCCGCCAACACCATACTCTTGCCGTCCCATTAGTTATATGTTGATAGGAATGGCCATGTTTCTCATCGTTTTGACACGACTTTCGTCGCACAACGTTTTACTAGTCACGAGGTCATTGTGTAATCTGTCTGCTTTTTAGGTTTGCTTAACACGAGACGAACATTTAATTCCATATTTAATTTATCAAATGGACATGTGAAACGACTTTGTGAATTCATTTTCTAAATTTCGTTCAATTTCAAGCGATTACGGTACAATTTTGCTGTTGGCTTCCACAGTTGAAGTATGTAGCCGTTTATTGCTTATCGAACAGTACCGCCAGATCTCCGATCAAATCTTGTTTTGTATTCGGTGATCGTTACATATCTGTCGTTTGTCCGAGGACGGTTCGATTGTAGTGGTATTCGATTACACGATGCTGAAACCGGAATTTTGTTGTTGAACATCTCAGCCAAATCCGTCAAAAATGTTGCAAGGCTCCTAGGTACGTAAGAATGTCACAGGAGAAGCTAGTCCCACAATGTAATGGCGTTGGTATTCACTGTTTTTTCGATAGGTCTGTTTCTGAATGATGACACAAATATTAGGAGCATTGTTAGTGCTCAGTCAGCCTTTATCATTCCTAAGCCAAGGGAGAAACATTTAACCTGGGGATGGAATTTGAAGAGATTTTAAATCAATTCAGGGAACATGTGGTACCATGCAAACAACATTTTGAAGAGACTAAAAGTGTGTCGCTCGATCTAAAATCGGAACAATAGTACTGCACGTGTAGCGACCCTATTTGTTTGCTGCTAACCGTGTTAGGGCTACAATTGTTCCCAGCTTTTGTATGTGTTTAAGCAGTTGTTTAAGTTAATATGGGTACTGACAAATACCCCGTGCCCTCGAAAGTACGACTCCGTTGCGTGCTGGTGTGTCGTCCCGCTGTTACCGTCTCGTTCCTTTATTCGTTCGCTCTCGCGTTGACCTCACAAGTCGACAATATACTCTATCGTGATGCTAGTCCCTAGGTTCGTACATCAAAGGTTTCCCCAACCTTATATTAATGCGGATCGGAAGTTACAGTGAGAAAACGGTGGATCTGCGAACACATTATTTATTTATTTACTCACCGTTCACAAGCGGACTTCAACGCAACGATTAAAGACGTGAGGGAGCTGGACGTGAGAGCACCTTCAGCATAACCGCATGATAGCCGCCAGAGAGGACGAATGTCGACGGAAATTCCTGTCGACTTTCAGAATTCAAACAAACGTCAGACTGGTTGAGCGGCGTTCCAAACGGTAGTAGCCAAAACATTGTTATCCTAGTGAATGTATGCTACATTAGTAGAATGGCGTGGATTCATTATACAGCTGCGATACCTACGCCAACACACCAACTTTGATGCTAGTGGTTTGTAGTGAATTTATATTCACAAGGTAATGTGAACCGGCGCGGTTGTATTGGCAAGGCAACTCTCACGTCGCAGGGAGTTTAGAATTTTGAGGACGTCAAAGGCGATCTCACTGCATCCTCCTCCTAGAAGGGTTATTAATATAGGAGTCCTTCTACCTATGAATTTTACTCCTGGTCAGTAGCTGCTGTTTTGCTGACCAGCCGCGCGCGAGTCACCCAACCTGAAAACGCCTCCTGAGGACGTGACATGGGGTGTGATTTTCTCACTGCGCAGGCACAAAGTGCTACGGCGTTCAAGGTTTTCTCTTTGGGCCCAGCAACTTTTGCTATGCATCGCGTTGGACCCAGAAATAAGGAAGGGTGAAGTATCTGAACGTTAAAGAAAAAGGCAGTTACCCACCGTAACGCGTGTCTTGCAGCCCCTGAGGATATTTACAGTTTAGCAGGTATCTTCTGTACAAAACGAGCCAGGAAATTGTACCTAAGAAAAACGGTTAGTTGCTGTTCGACAAAAGCATTAAGTACACGTAATGAATTATCAACTGTACAATAAATGTGAAATAGAAATAGGTGAACTACCCGAGAGAGCGCGCAGGGGAATGGACGTGCCTCCCTGAACAAGTCGTAAGTTGAGGAGGGAGTTCGTCGGGAGTAGATGCGGAAGGAAACGCTGGGGATAAGTCGGAGGTTGAAGTGGATGGATGCGGCTCGATTGGTGTTTGTGTTGTCACACTGGGGGTGAATCGGTGAAAGCAGGTTTAAGCCGGTCGATCGAGACTGTGAGATGTTTACCGCAACTGTCGGTAAGTCTTTGCAAACCGTTTAATGACACAAAAAGGTCCTTCATACGGTTGTTGCAGCGGTTTCTTGACAGTGTTCGCAGAAACACGAACTCAAGTGCTGAATTCTTTAGGAACGTAAGACGAGAATTATTGAATACGTGTAGCACTCGCTTGTAGTGACCGCATGTAACTGGCTAGTCAGTTGGCGTAGTCTTGAGTGTCGACAACAGCTTTGCCTGACGGTTGGAAGAAATCAGCTGGAAAGCTTAAAGGACGACCACAGACGAGTGAAGCTTTGGTCGTACTGTCATCCTTGACACAGCTGCGAATACCAAATAGAATTAGGGGTAAAGCTTCCGTCCAATCCATCTGCTTGTGGGCACGTAATGAAGCTTTGAGCTGACGGTGGAAACGCTCTACTTGTCCATTCGCTTGTGTGTGATATGCTGTAGTGCGTGCTGGATGCACGCCTAACAGCTTGCTCAGTTGTGAAAATAAGGCTGATTCGAACTGCGTACCGCTGTCAGTTGTAATGATCGACGGACAACCGTAACGTGCGATTCAATACTGGACGAAAGCGCTAGCGACAGATATCGTTGATGGGTCTGACAACGGTATGGCTTCTGATCAGCGAGTGAACCTGTCGATACATGTGAGTAAGTAGGTGTAGCCTCGCGACGGTGGAAGTGGCCCGAGGAGGTCCAGATGGATCTGTTCAAAATTATCGTCGAGAGTAGCAAAAGATTCCAGCGGGATGTTCCTGTGTTGGTTGACCTTGGAGCGTTGACATGCAATGCAGCAACGGGTCCAATTTTGCACGTCCCGATTCATGTTAGGCCAGACGAATCGACGCGCAATCAGTCTTAGTGATGCGCGTATCCCTGGATGTGACAGGTTGTGCAACACTTCGAAAACTCCTCTTCGCAACGAATGTGGCATGATTGGCCTGGGGTATCCCAGCGTATTGTCACGTATAATGTTACCAGCCGAAGATGTCAATAGAACTGTGACAGTTTGTAAGCTCGTGCGTTTTAGACCATCCATAAACGTGCGGCCAAACTGCTGTTGTGCAGCTATGTTGCTATGTGAGATCAAGTCGTTGGCTGTGCATTCCTGATAGAGTATCCGCGGCGACGTTTGCGGCTCCGGAGACATGACGGATGTCCGTAGAATACTGGGCTATGTAGCCCTGCGGTCGGGTTTTTTGAAGTGAATGTCTATCGAAGTAATTCCTCAAGGCGTATATGAGAGGTTTGTGATGCATGAAAATAATGAAATCACGGTCTCGGAGTGCGTGGCGAAAATGGCGCACAGCTAAAAGTTCACGACCGAAGGTGCTGTATCGCTTTTCGGTATCGCTGAGGCGTTGAGAAGATAATGCAATCGGTTTCCAAATCTCGCGAATTGCTTGCTGCAGCACTGCACCTATGGCTGTGTCCGATGCATCCAAGGCGATGCTTATTGGTGCGTCCGGTTGCTGATAATGCATCATGACTGCCGAGGCGAATGCCTCCTTTATGGTGGCCCAGGCGGTAGTGGCTTCGAGTGTTGGGTGTAAAGTACGTGTATTGCCCCGGAGTATGTCAGTCAGAGACTGCATAAGCTTAGCGCGGTTGGGAATAAGTCGTCGATAATAATTCACAAGTCCACTGAAGCGGTGGAGCTTGGGAATTGTGTTGGGAAGCTGGCACGTTCGAATAGCCTCGACCTTGAAATCGAGCGATTTAATCCCTTCTGCCAAGATGCTGTGGCTTAAAAAATCCAACGAGGCTTTATCGAGTTCGGACTTGGCTCCATTAACAATGAGGCCATATGGTGCTAGACGTTAAAATAACGTCTGTGGGTGGATGATAAGCTCCTCCCTGGAAGAGATGGCCACGAAGATGCCTATCATGAATGCTAGCCGTAGACCGTGAGGTTCTGAGCTGTCGTGTTCGGGAAACTTGCACTAGTTTCTTTATAAACAGTTCTCAAACGGCGGTAGGTGCCAAGAAACATTGGGGAATATAATGGCCGCCAGGCTGTCCGTACGGAAGTGTAGTGTATAAATGCGTACACTGTACACGTAGGACTGTAGCTGGCAAACGGTAGTACATTGTTATGATATAGTTGTGTTACATTTCAGATTCATTGATTACTGTTGCAAGGCCTCATGGGTAGTGCACTGTCGCTGTGGTGCATATCGTACCGAGCAGGCTAACTTGGAACACACACGGCTTCCACTTTGGACGGACTGATATATACCCCAGAAGTAGGCGTCTGCCGGTAGCCGCAGAACAACATGTCTTTTAGACGATGGAAAGTTTCAAAAGTACGCGAAAAAGTAAGATACACGTTAGAAACAAGCTGGGGATCACGATGAATTCGAACCACTTACGCGACCTACATAAGAAACAAGGTGAGCTGGATGCACTTAATGAGCTTGCTAAGCTGCGGGTTTTATCGAAAGTAGAGGGCAGTCGTGTTTTTTGATAGGGGAGAAATTCCTGCGGTTTGTTCTCTTCGTCCCTAAAGGCTCGTTCCAACTGTGTCTCAAGTATAGCGACGTAATTTCAGCTGACGCCACGCACCAGCTTCATACTGTGGCACGCCATGTTGGTAGATGTAACTGGAATAGGCGTGACGAATTTTATGCATTGATGCCTAACGAAACGACGACCAGTTCCGAATAGTTTTAGAACCTATATTGAAGATGTTGCCATGTATGTCTGACGATAATACCTTCGTCAGTAACCGTTCATCGGCACAATGGCGAGCTACCCATGAAGTGTACCCATGGTGTGCCACGGTATTTTGCCGGTTGCATTTGATGAATGATGTCTCTCGGCGCTGTCGTCACCCAGTAGGGTTGGATACGTTCCAGAGTGTTGGGGAAGGCTACTTTCACCAAAAACGATTTAATTTTCGAAATATCGTCGAAAAATAAATTGTGATTTTGAATTTTACTTTTTCGCTTCACAACGTGCAAAAACTCAACTTTGGCGTACGTTTCCCTGGCATCTGTCATCGGCCCATCCCACTTTTAATGCACCAGTTCAAGTGGGATTCCTCAAGGTCATCAAAAGACTATATGTATGCAAACTCTAGTCTGCATTGTTAACCTTGGTTTGTGAGCAAATATAATATCGGCCAAAGGTCACGGTCTTCTGTTATTCTGGGGTATCCGGGTATTGCTAAGCTCCGTGCTACGTTCCGTGATTTGTGTTGTCGTGCGTTAGACATTTTGTGATTACCGTTGACCAACGGCTCATAACTCGGAGAAACCAGATCTAACACCGGAAGTGCAATATGGTCTTCAGTGAAAGCGTATCACACTTTAACAAATCACTGCAAGCCGTGAAGTCTGTAAGTACGGAAGTGTTGAATATCTCGGTAAATGTGGCTAGTCTGTAAATCCGGATGTGCATCTCATTTGTTGTATGGAACTGTTCTCAATATGTTGTACCCTGAGATATACGGCCTACGAGCGCGTAACTAGACAACAGAATAACGGTTAACGAAACGGTAGATAATGGAACGACGTTCAACAGTTCTGAAAGCCTGACTACGAAATATGCACGATTAATACTTATTTTCCCGGCTAACCCAACCACTTGAGACTAACGAACGAATACAGGGAAAGGACTGGCCTCCGAACAGAGCTACCTTATGTCACTCAATCAGAAGACAACATGGTCACAAACCTGTTCGTATTTATAGGTTTTGCGACCAGCAACGAGCAAGGCCGAAGGGAGTGTACCATATAAAAGTCTGGACAGTACAGTCTAGGTGTGTAGTCGGGATGAAAACAATCGTTGTCACGAGGGCGTGGGTCAATTCTGAAGACCGCAGCCGCGCACGACCATAGCAACGGTAAAGGTCACTCACAAGTGAACCTTGTCACTTGTGGTCACACAATGTTTTCGGGGAACTGGCAACTTCCTCGACATTATGTTTACTACACAACCAATAGAGCGGAGAACGAGACGAGGCATATTAAGAGTGCAGTGTCTGCACGTTCGACTGTGTATGCGTTGTCCAGACACTGTCGAACATCCTAGGAATAAGTTTGATGATTGCCTGTGTGCGGCTGGTATAGAAGGGCGTAGGGAGACCGCACTTGGAAGTCGAGTTACTGGCAACATTTTGCCAAAGATTGTAGTTGTAGGCGATACTTGAGAAACAACATGCATTAGGCATGTTGAAAAATTTGGGTTAAGACTGTTTAAAACGAAGGCGAAGGAGCAAATTGTTAGGGAGATGACCTTGAAACCCATGAACAACGACGCTTGACAGATTTGCTGCCAACAGGGGGATCCAATGGGCCTGGACAAGGACAAGGTCAACTAAGTTCAGTGCTATCAAAGCGCACTTTTGTACCATCATTCATGTGCCAGCTACCGCCAATCCGACGTCGACTTCATCTGCGTGGACTGCGACATGATTGAGCAACCCACGTGAAGTCCTCAACTCCACGGAACATTGTCATTTTTAGGACAAAAAAGGACGAACCCACGGCCCTCTTCAGGGTCACTTACAGCCTGATTCTCATTTATTTTTTTTAAATGATGTACTTTTGGTCAAAGACGATGAGATCCACTGAGTCTTATTTCAGCGGCACCCTCATGTGTGCTTAACCGTAAGACGTGTGCGGTTTCTCGGATGGACGATGAGATTCACTGAGTCTTATTTCAGCGGCAGCCTTACGGGTGCTTATTTCAGGTAGACAACCCGCAACAGCATCTGTAAAAAGAACGTAACGTTGTAAGTGCCAGCATATTTATTTATTGTAACGTAGTTGTGCACAACAAAAGACTTTCTTGACAGCTTAGATATGACCTTCAATGTTCGTATTACAATTGTTCCTGGTATGGAACTACTTGTTGATGACTGCATCGGTAGTAGGGTGGGAAATTCCGTTGAACTTGTGCAAATTCCACTTCCGATTTTCAGCCCACCCAATGGGAAAATTCCATTTCAAGGTCATCGACAGTATTATTAGGCCGTCAAAAAAAAATAATTTTCCCGGGTATGAAAGGATACCGCTTCTCTGTGTAACACGCAAACCGACTGTTTCTACTCGGGCTGTCCGTTACACTTACGGACCAACTTTGGAGCGACGTGGAGATGCCGGGGGACAGCGTTCTTTTTGTAGCTACCCCGTTCGTTATCGTCAATTATGTTAGAGATACGAGTGCCACTTGTACTTTTTGTGCTTCCTACTTTTGTATGTTCTAACACATTTGTTTGAACGAGTAGAAATCGCCAAGTTCCCCGCGCACTCGAACGTACGATCCGCTGCGTGCACACTTGTCGCTCTGCTCCGTTATCGCTTCGTATTTTTATCCGTTTATTCTCGCGTTGACTTCGCATGTCAACAATATACTGTTTGTCTACTTGCTGTATTATTCTCAATCGATTGTTGTCGGATAGCTCGGTCCTACATTCCGAAGTAAAGGTTCCAATAGGTCCTGTAGAAGGTGTAGTGACCTGGAGATACCCCCGGTCTGCCTGCTGTACAATGTGAGCTAAGATTTTAGGAAGGATTTTACACATCGTACAGCAGGCAGACCGGGGGTATCTCCAGGTCACTACAAAGGTAACAATAAGAAAATAAGCAAAAGTCAACGGCCCAGTAAGCCATGCACACGACTTACACAAACGAGAACTAAAACGGCACAGTCAACATAGCAGTATGCTCCGTTACATAATTTAAATTAAATCCGTGCGCATTTGCAGGGTTTGATCGCATGGTACACTTGACGGAACTTCCAGTCGACCTTCAGAATTCAAACAAGCGTCAG
>LUCH01004038.1:25387-55298 GCA_013368495.1 Paragonimus heterotremus | reverse complement strand
TTGTAGACTATTTTGTTACCTTGTCGATTCATTTCTTAGTTCCACTACACAAGGAATGTCATCAAACATAGGAAATGCTGAAACGAAGAGCTCACTGGCCGGGAATCAAGTTTGCTGTCAACAGTTATATGCAGGCGTACCAGTAATATCAAGTAGTGAAGATAACTAACCACCCAGTTAGTATCCCTTACAACCAAATCCGGCCAGTAAACTGGAGAATTACGGTCATTGGAGGTGATGGACCTCTTCACAATAGCCACTTCTGGAAATCAATACATCATACTCATAACTTAACAGTTCACAAGATGAATTGGAGCAACCGTAATACTCAATCAGCGTGTAAGCACTGTAAACAGGGTGATCATGAAACACACCTATACAGATCACGGAACACTGCGAAGCATACTGACTGATCCGGGTCCCCTGTTTCCAATGTGAGGAGTTTCGGAACTATTTAGGACGCTTGGGAATGAAGAAAATTTGCATGACGCTCTACCATCGTCAATCAAACGGATCGATGAACAGAAACAGTCGTACATTCAAAAAATGGTTGACGGTGGAAGGAAAGAGCTGGCCCACCGCTGTTCGCCACAAGAGACAACGAAGAAGTCACCGTTCGAGCTAATGTATCAGTTCGTGTCACTCCTCCTAGTCCACGAGGAGATTGATTTATGCAGGGACCAATGGATGACCACGCGTTGGTTAGCAAAGGCTCAAAGGTTGGTCAGCCGCAACCTGACAAGCACACAAAAGGTTTCCACGAGGCAGTCGACTGCGAAGTTATGGGGCTGATGTGCTTTATATGAACTCTGTTCAAAGGTTAAGTACAGAGACCAGCGAACTCCGTGCGTAACGGGACCCAGCTCGTGAACGTTGCTGGCATGGCGGAGGGGACCGTGTTTACTAGTGCAGCGTTGCGGTGGGATGTAGTTGATGAAGACAGATGAATCAGCATCAAATTCACAGAAGACAGGATTGTAATTGGTTTGACACCGCCATCAGAAGAGAATGCACACCGAATGTATCAATATCATAGACGCGGGTAAGCAAATCGTAGAGAAAAAGAAGAGAGACGGAATGAGTTTTGCTGCGGGTAGAACACTGTTTGCACGGAGGAGTGTAGTGAGAACGAGCAATCGCACTGTAATATTCACACCACTGCTAATCAGTAATGAGGCACGAAAATTTATTTGGACGTTGAAATATTGAAGTACAGTTTGGTATGGAATGGTTTGTTATACATGCAGAAACTTGGCGTTGACAGCCGTCGCAACCGTAAGGTTCTGGGGTCACCGTTAAATGTAAATGTGTGTCTGTCTATCGTCGTTTTGAAGCGCATACCCCATGTGTTGATTTTCCGAATAGGCAATCCTTACGCCATCCGTGTCCTTGGCTCTAAACACTTGTATGCAATGTTACGAATTTGATTATGGTGTACTGTTATTTAAGTTGCCGCCCCAGAAGATATGTGGGTCTGATGACTGCAAACTTGTCGGTACGGTTTATTTCGACTTCTCGATATGCTTCGGCCCAATGGATGACTTGGCGATCTGCCTCAAGCCACTCGCTTTGTCGCGTGATATCCTTTAATCTTGCCACTGATCGACTACCTGCTAGATCTCTGTCTTGAATTCAGAATGAACCCTGGCTTTTTAGATTTATATTGTGTGCGGCTGTGTCTCAGAATTTTCGTTCAAGACAAATTTTTTTCTGTTCGCTCGTGAAATCTCACAGCTTCTCAGTTCCTCGTTACATTTTTATGTTAGTGGTATCGAAATTTGGCTTTTATTGGGCAGTTTAACTGAATGTGGAGAGGTGAAAATTGAGTTGAACATATGACACGCCATAGAGCATAGAATAGTCTCCCGGCTATCACTACTAAACTTTAGGACACTGTGGACACTATTATCTCAAGTAAACTTAGTCTGTCTCACAATTGTGAGTCAATTTCTGAGAAAGTCAACCCAATGATTGGGTTACACACGACATTAACTGGATGGTTTCCCTTAAAGTGTATGAGTATTTTGCTCAGTTCAACATGTGGCCTTCAATTTGGGCCAAATTCTCGAGCTAATCATTTATGTACTCTAAAGGGTGCCGTTGAGAAGCCACAATGTAGAGCTACAAAATGGGCTGCGATACTACGTTCTTTACCTTACCCAAAAAAGTTGTGCAAAATGTGGCTGTTCTTAATGCGCTGCCGACATATCGGAGGGGACCAGATTTTAGCGAACAAGGTTCCACGGCAACTCTAAACCTCTTTTAAAATAGAAATGCTTATGTCCTGTGAAACTAACCACATTAGGGATGACTCGCTAAAATTACAAAATCAGACTAGTTGTTTAACCCGCTGAGAATGTCCGTTTAGTATCGCGGCCTGCCAGTGTGAAACAACTTACAGCGGTCTGTTTTAAATATTTCATCCTCAGTTCAGCTCATTCTCACACCTAACAAAAACGTTCGAGACACCATACGAATGATTCACACAACTTGACTACGAGACTCACTGCACTGGAATGAAAATACTCTGGACCCCTCTGGTTAATGGTAGCCAACAGCTATATTATAAGTGGTGCCGTGCGATTCTTGTATTCGTGATAGACGCTGGGTGGATGTCTGTTCCGCTCGTTGTCTTCTGAGTTCCTCTATCGCAATCCTCTTATTGCCGGCCCTTCGAAACTAAGGCGGTCTTCTGGTTTGCCCTCTCTTCCTAAACCGTCCAACATAGCTCCAGATAGATATGAGCGTTCTCAACTTCTTCTACTCAGCAAGTTTTCAATAAGTCTATGAATCCTACGTCATTAAAACGTGCGCGGCCGTCTCACATTCACTCTGAGATCGGATAGACTTGATTGACGCTGTCTAGATTCATCATTCAACGTGCATGCTGAAAGCAGACAGGCATTCGTTCATAACGTCCAAAGTCTCTAGTTCTCAACTAATGCACGCTATTATCGAGAAAAAACAAGTTGTTTGTAATCACGAGATGGATTCTATATTGTTTTTTTTATCTACTGTGTGATGTCAATGTGGAATGGTCTTAGGTAAATATTTACATATTGTGTTGCTGACCATGCCAAAATTCTTCACCAAGTCGAAACGCAAAACACCATTTTACAACAGGTGTTTCCCTCTCCTGTACCTGCCTGGATGAACTAGTTGAAATTACTTTTCACAGCATACTGTGATCAACAGCAGTGTAATTGAACAAAATCGTGGGACAAAAACATACTGGATCAAAATATGAAATAAATGTCTACTGCAGCGTGATTCATGTCAGATCTGCTCTGTAACTGCCGGAGACTCAACAGATTGTTGCAAGGCTTCTCTCATTCTTGCAAGATTGTGCGTTGCATTCGTTAGTCATTTTGAAAACTGTGTCTGTTCGTGCAATTTCTTAGATCGTTTATTGTTCTCAGATGATAGCCACTTACAAGCAGATCCAAATCCATACCGTTGTAATTAAACTCGCAATATGGATTGATCAGATGTAAGTATTGTGGGTGTATCTTGTTGAACAATTTTGTTTCGATCACATTCGCGAGAATCTAAATCCCAAGAGCCGACATAAAAACTTTTGTTTTTATAGATTATATCATAATGGTAGCTGCCAAATTACGTAACATTTGTATTAATCAGCTCATCAGAACCGAGACCAGTAACATCAATGTGGTGATGTATAAGTTCCGACACTCTAAACGAGAGGCTTTCTGTTCAACCCCCTTGGAAACTGCCCTCAACGTGAAAGGAGCCAACAAGAACGAATCCGATCGTGAAACGTAGTTCTGATGATGAGTATCATAAAAAAGTATATGTTCACGTATTATGTATGTGAGCATAGTCACAGAAACTTAGCATTCCGTGTCAAAGTTCTTCCATCCAGGACTGCCAATTTCCCTGCATCTTTCAAACAAAATTCCACCTTTAGCTGCCAAGTAGTTCACTTCGCATTTGTGTGTAGACAAATATTTTTAATGCTGTTGTTGATTATGACAGTAAAGTGTTCAGCCATGTGAATCGTTAAAACTCTGTTGCATCAAGCCACCGAGCTCATGATAATCGGAAAAACATCGTTCTGTGCATACGTGTTATTGTGTTAATTAGAGAATAGTAATGTTAACGGATGTAAAACGAAGAGAATAAAAGTGACTGCACAAAAATGGGATAACGCCAGTGACGTAAAACAAAATAAGCAACGAACATTCAGACTCGCTGCCTGTTCGAACCAATATTGATTTCCGAAAATGCACATAATGCCCAGATGTGTGATATCTGCATATCTCACATGATTATTCTGAGTGTTATTGTCGCATTCGATTATGATCACCTACTGATAATTTGAAATCATTTTAGATGTCATCGTTTACCTCTTGCACATTTAAAGTATTTCGCCCTCTCAAATGCTTTGCAGCATGATACAACGAGGGATTCAGTGGGAGTCTAGCGTAAACCATTTCTTCAATTGTCTGGCAATTCCTCTTTTTTCCATTCCTATCATCGTTTCTCTACCCACGGTATGGTTAAAATTGCAAGAGTACCGTCTTGCCAATGAATTGCAGTAGTATTCAGTTGATGTGCTGTATCGGCCTGGATCACAGCAGGAAATATTAGCGTTGCCCACTGAATTTACCATGCATGATGAGATGCAGGATGAAACAGTTTTGACGCAAAATTGAGCTGTTAGTACTAAATAGCTGCTTACTTGCTCTGCTATCATTTTCAAACTGCTTTTGGTTTAGTTATACACTGGTAGTCTAAATACACTCAGTGTGTCCATGGTTTGTCTTAGGCACTTGAAAAGGAAAGTTTGCTATCTAACTGTAGTCAGCATACTGTAAACTATTTAATGGCATCAGTATGGTTTGTAACGCGACAATGCTTTTCTGCACTTCATCAATACTGTTTTTCGCCTGATTTTGAGCCGGTTACGCTTGTCTAAACATATGTAACTTACAGTGAACATAACAATCTTACAAAGATCAAACGGAAGCTAATTCTAGACAGCTGTCTGAAAGTCATCGATATGCATCCCTAATTAGACTGGTTAGTAATACCCGAACAAGCACAAGGGTAGGTGGGTAGGACAGAAGTGATTTTAGAGAACATGACAGAGGTCTGCGTCCAGTCTGCCTTAGTTGGATTATTCAGTGAGACAGTTCGTAGAAGTGTGCTGCCTTGCATGCTGAGGAAGGAACAGTGGATTGTCAGATTTGAAAGACCTGCTGTCAGGAGTGCATATTTTCGGATTACCCAATTCCCACAGTGTGCCTTGTGCGCACACGTTCATCTGAGCGGACAAGCTGGCGGACAAACGTGGCCTATATTTCTTCAGGCCGAGAAAAAACAACCACACTGAAGTGGGTATGTATTGCTGTATCTGATACAAAGTCGAAGGAGACGATGAAAGATTTATTGGGATTGACTGGAATAAATCTCAATGTGATCAGATTAGAAAGACGTGTTTCATTCAGTAAATTCTGGACAAATTGTTAATCAAATTAGGGTGGTGCAATTTGAGTACATAACCGTCAAAATTGTTCAATTTCTTAGAAAGCGTACACAGTAGCTACAAATTAACGATTAAAATAGCACATGTGATGATTGTTTTGTGGTCCTCCTCACATACGTAGATATACCGAAACTACCCTAAACAATTGGAATACTTTTCATTGATGGTTGGATGAAAGAACAATGACATCATATTATGACTGTGAATCTTCCAGTGTCTTTCCTCAAAAACGACTGACCGTTTGACGGACCCATCTGACAGACCATATCGATTTGACTTCTACTTGACCGTTCACTTGTCCTGGATTTGCTATTCTTAGCCAATGAGTTATGGTACTGGACCCCTCTCTATGTCTAATTGATCCACTACACGTTACTCTCTGCTTCTTCTAGTTGCGTATGTCTAACCTGCCCTAAATACCGCCATCTGGTTGGAAGAGACTAGTGTGCCATAAATGAAACATTACCAGTAAAGCAAATTACCAGTTGTTGAAAAGTTGCTTTGAGATAAACCGAAACTGATTAGGGGATACTTTTAATTGGTTAATCCATCTAAAGTAAGCGTACCAGAATGTACACTGTGCGATCGGTTGAATCGATTAGTGTTCAAATTTATCAACAAGACAGAGATTTCAAACGCCAGCTCATGTTCTCACAAAACGTGAGTTCAACAGAGTGTAGACGATATCATTACTATCCTGTCATGTATAATTTCAAAGGAAATCATTCAAACTGCCTCAATTTCGTTCTACTTGGAGCCGACACTTTACATTTCAGTCACTCTGACCATCAACCGCTAACGAGAAGCCGATCCGATTGTACTGTTTAATGAGTTGAGTAAGCTGAATAACTGTTAGATTAAGCTAACCCTGTCAGGACACGTGCAACTGACTAAAGACAACCAACGACACTTGAAGGAACTCAGAGTAACTAAATGTTGTGCGAGCAGTAAAACCTAATTTGTAGCGTGTTACTCGAAACATCTTTTCATATATATATATATATCTTGTAATAAAGCATATAGTCTTCCATTACACAATAAACCGAATCACCCTAGCACATCGGAGCTTCGAAGTTAGAATTTTGGACATGACTTTAAGAGTCCAGGTTAACCTGATGTGGGATTTGGTGCAGACAATTGGGGGGAAGTGGATGTTACCGGCTTTACTTAATCAGAACTCGTTTTAACGGCCGTATCTTTCGACTTGTTTGCGACTAATCCATCAAAGTATCGGTCCTATCCGGTCCTTTGAATAGCAAGCGGTTGGGGGTATGTCAAGGTGTTTGGGGATCTCACGTTTCATGAAAGTGAGGCTAGAGATCGCGATAGACTATGAGCTGTAGTGAAAAATGAACCATGTTGTAAAAAGCACTTTTATTACTATACTAGCATACATGGCTGGTAGACGCGAATATAATCACAGCAGTGCGGAAACACGTACGCCTGTTATCGGAGTATTCAATAGTGGCGATGACTGGCACACGGTTGGTCTTCTGAAAGGAATCAAATGCATTGCCGCATACAAGTAGTTTCATGTGCATTACATCATTTATGAAGCACACTTACAATGGGATATAGAAGCAAGATTCTAAAGGAATCAGAGATCGATATGTCGGTGGAATGGATTTTTTGGTCTCAAAGATTACACTGCGTCAGAGGCGAGTTTGACAATAAATTAATGACGGAAACGATCAGTCGATAGCAGGACGATTGATGTGTAACTGTCAGAAGACCGTCAGATACCCGTTGGTGTGAACTAATATGATTATCTGGAGTTTCTTCGACTGATCAGTGGGGTTTCATTTGAATTCACAGACTACTTATTGGGTCGTTGGGACGAATCTCGATTTGTTCCCTATGAAAACTTTGAAGAGTTAACTAAGAAAAGACTGAGAGCATGCGTCTCTTTAACAAATAGTCCATGCCGTGATCTTCATTTGATTGGATCGACTGCATTAAAACCCGTAATAAACTATACGACACAGATAGCAGTACACAACGACTGTAAGTGTTTGTTGCGAATTCCGCTAGGTCAGATGAAGATCGGTACTGGCTACTCGGTGCTCACTGGCTTTGACTATTTGTTTTTGTCTCTCAGTATGCACAGTGTAACTTATTTCCTACGGTACCTGGCTGTTAGACCTTAACCTGCATGCTGTAACTGATTCCGACATCAAACCACTTTTTTCATCGTTACGTTGGCAAAGAATTCCACTGGGTTCATACTGCCGGACGAGCTAAACAAACTGTCATTTCAATGAACTGGTATCTTTGTTAACGTTACATTGCAGAGTATACTCGCCCCCACAACACACTTAACAATACTCAGAGTTCACTACGTTAACACTTGGATGGATGCAGACCGATCCGTTGCCAGGTGGAATTCCTCACAATCGCGTGACCTAAAGTTGGAACAATCATGCAGAGTAAAATCACTCCTGTCAAAAGTAGACAATTCACATTGTAATTTTTCCCAATCAATTTCCGAAGCTAGTGAATCCTCCGTGTGTAAAACATTTATGCTTATCAACCAATGATTATTTTTACTCCATTATTTTTCACAATATTTACGCAGATTAATCCCACTTCGTTTTGGTACAGTTGAATTGGTTTAGATCGTCTGTATTTGCATTCGCTCTTTTCAACCATGTTTTTGGACATTTTTCACACGCTGTCCAACGATGGCTCACGTGGTAGAGGCCGCTTTAAATATGTTTGCCTACAACTAACCACGTTTTGGAAGGACGGTCCATCACTTTCTAACTGAATACCTTACTCAATCTTACACGATATTTTTGAACATTCAGACTGCACTATCGTTCGTACTTAACAAGTGACTCGAGATGCTGCCATGAATCTACATCTGGCTAAACCACATGAACGTCACAAGACGGCCTTACTCAAGCCTACAACCAAATCCAAATGAAACGACATAATCGATAGGCCGGTGATGGGTAGCCCGATAATCGAACGTGACTATTTGTTGAGGGGAATACTATGATCTGTCAACATTTTGGAGACTGGTGCTAGGCCGATCAGTCGATAACCCCTCGAACCTTTAAAAACCATCAATCTTATCATATTTATTGTTTTTGCATCGTGCCTCTTTACAATTAAGGCTACTCGGGTGGAAAGTAACCAGTACTTCCACTCCCATAAGCCATCTCCGGGGATGCAAGAATTGAATATCACTCCGCCTAATCCGAAGTAGAAGACACAAGTCAACAAAAGGTTTGTTCCAGCACAAACCACTATTTTGAATATCAGCACATACGGACAGACATCACTGATACAAAATGCTTGTCACTCTCATTCACTCATATGTTCTCAAAAGCCGTCATGCGCTCTGATATGCGACTACATATAAACTGACTCACCCACAGAAATTATCGCTTGGTTGGTGCTATCAGTAACTACGTAACCAACAGACTTTCTGTTTTTGGTCCTGCATTCCGCTTAAAGCAATTTTCCCTAGCCAACAGAGTGGATAAAATAATGTGTAGCACGATTTATGGGCGTGACAACCGAACTTCAGTAAAACAATGCTCGAGCATATCGTCGCTTACCGTATTTTATCCAGCAGCTCAATGTCCGTTCGGAATACACTGTGTGACGTAATTCATATTTTTACTCCCATAATACCATTTGAATTTTTCGTGGTCCATTGCATCAACGTACCGCTGATTTGGATTTTTGGTTGGCACTCAGTCCCCGCAGATTAATGTCAAACCGCAACTTTACGCCGTATAGTACTACACTTTCACAACGAGTTTATGATTCTCCTAATGATACTGAGTGGAGTACTGACACTTTATGTACGTTTTTAACCGTAACAGTTCTACGAACAGCAATCAAAAATGTCATCTTGGTTGTCATTGTTGAAATAAAATTCGAAGTTCCGTGGCCACACTAGAACAAGATAGTTGAGTATCGGGAGTGATGTGCATGTAGAACATGGATGTGTTTAATTACAGTCAGGAACAACCAGTTACTTCACTGGGACGTTCACTGTATCTATTAATGGCTGGCGACTTCATGGCGAAATAGCGGGCTTCAGCACACACACAGTCAACTAGATGATATACCAACAGTCACTAAAACAGGAATGCATCGTGAGTGATTTTACATTAAACCTTATCAACATTTTATTCACCGTTGAATATGCTAACGATGATTCGATAAATATTTACGAAATAATAGTGATCTGAACCGATGGAACATTGGGGCATGCATTGAATAAAACAACCTCGACCAAATACTATATTGTTTTTTGATTTTTGAGCGATTAATCAGAAAACACGTCTAGTTCGAACACAGTCATGCAGAGCCGGAATATCATGGAAAGCGGCTGTTCCTTGAGTGCCTTTGCCTATTTTGCGTTCACACTGAGTCGTTCTACACATTCACTGACCTGACGAAAACCTTGAAGTGTGGTCCTAATCCGGATTGGTGGAGAAACTAGAATGCCACCAATGTGCATTTCATTACGCCCAGCGGACGATGTCCTTTGCCACTAATCAGGACGTACAATTCTATTTGCATGGACAGTACTTTTAGGTAGTTAGAGGACACATCCATGGTCAAGTCAACTACTGGAGAAACAGTCGTAGAAATATTTACCAAAGTGAACACACCGGTCATCCAGCTAACAGGACATTTGCAGTAAGTCCGACATTTACAACACGGCTTCATCGACCGCAGGACACTCAGACCGGGTGTACGATAGAAACGATTTTGTCATTCCACATTTGTTTGGAAAAGGCAAAGTTTCCGAGAATTCGCTCTACTTGTGAAGGAAAATGGATTTTCCAATTTTGGGAATTTAAATACCCGTCAGTACTTTCAAAATTCGAGCCTCGCGCTCGCTTCCGATTGGTCCGCTGAATAGTTTAAACCTAAGGCCACTCAAAACCTACAAATTCAGCTGCTATAGACCACTGTTTCGTCTTCCGATTTGGCAGCAAATAAACCTCGTCTGAAGGTCCTCGTTTACCCTACTTGTTGGGGGTTCTAAGTTGCGGGAGTTAGGTTCCGATACTTGCACTCTGGTTTTCGTGCCCTACCGCGATATCGCTATGTTCTGTTCATGATCGAGATACTGTTTACGGTCTTCGTGTTAATTCTTGTCTTCCTCTTTCAGGGTTTATTAACAACGTGGTTACAACGTCTGACTTCACTCACCGAACACTCGGTTGTAGAGGACGATGATGAATGAGGTGAATGAACCAGGTGCTCAATGTTCGAACGGCTCTACCAGAATGCGAACATCAGATCTAAAACTATGCGATTTATCTTGTCTATGCTTGCGCGAAGGAAGTTACACCTGGAATAATCCGGACAGCTACCAAGAAAGTGACTCGTCCATCGCACCTTGTCTTGTCAGCTGCTCTCAACACACTGAAACAGTGACTTGTGCATAGCTCTATCGGTCCACATCACAAACACAGTCAACTACAAGATTCCTGGTCCCGAAGCTGGTTGTTGATAGAGAGTTCATAAGTTGTTTGCTTTTACCAGTTGCCACGTGTTATCTAACATTTCAGAACTACGGTTAGATGGGAAACATGAAACGGCGGGTTTCATTTAACTACGTCAGAACAGAATAAAGATATATGTTGCGATTATTCAAACCTTCTTAATTCTCACCAGCCACAGAATTCAGAAATCAGATAAGTAATAACGAGCAGCATGTGAACCTACACAAATTCACACTAAGCATTATACAGTTAGGAGGATATGAAAGGTTTCCTCTTAACAACAGCAACAGATAGGTCCTTGGCATCAGCAGTGTTTCATTAATTTCAGGTGCCCATTTCCCAACAGTACATTGAGTGATCTGACTGGATCAACATAATGGCTTGCTGCCAAGCTGTGTGCAAATGTCGATAGTTGTTGATAGTGAAAAGAGCAGGTTATCAAGTTACAGTTGTTGACACATCGTCAGCCACTTTAGGTAGTATTCAATCATGCAGTGAGATAGTTGTCAATCGGTTCTCTCTAGATAACTGATTCAGAATATGAGAAACGGAACAGGCAAATGAGCTTATGGAGAACTGGTCATCTCATGGTTTGGACTAAATGTGAACATAAGGTCGACCACATAAAGGTTAACGTGAAGTTGAGTTTATGTTTATCCTAGTCTGTTGGGTGATCCCATCTGAATTCCAAAAATTGTAGTATAACCTTCTTTTGAGCAACATCTTCTGGATCATTTCTGGTGCTCATTTTGTTCCCAGTCCCGATAACCTTCTCACCACAACATTCGATGATGAACTTTCTTCCGACATTGTCTGTTCTACCGGAATTCCATCAGGCTCACAAACCTGTGTTAAACAATGTTCTGACCAGAACATCTGGACAAAACTAAGAGTTACGGAAACTATTGACTAGTATTTTACGACAAAGTGAATGATAGAAGCTACTGTACAAACATGCCATAGGAAGCACATCCAAGAAAACTAGTCTGATATTCAATTCACTTTCGTGAAGTAAAGATAGGTTTGGATGAGTATTGTTAAGCTGGTTGAAAAACAAAGAAAGATGTTTAGCTGCAGCAAAACTTGAAATACCATTCACTTGTATTATGAAATTGTTACCTCGGATTTATCATTCAGTCATTCAGAAGACGGTGTCTGTATTTGGTGTGTTCAACAGTCCACCAGTAACCACCACTCACATTTGTCTGAATGTGTTCTTCAAAATTAAATCAAACGAATCGATTGTGTGTCAGCTTATGTTCTCTTGGGTATCCGAATAGGACACCTGTATGAAGAGTTTTGCTGGAGCAAAAAAAACTGTGACATACCTGTTTCATTTTTAGCACTTTCTTTTATTGCTGATTTAAAGCATTCAACTTGCTTGTGAGAAACTAGCATACAATCAGCTAGACGTTGTGGCTATGAGTAATATGTTAGGAGAAACAATGTTTAAGCCAAGGCCTCCGAAAATCTGAATGTATATGCTTAACACCGACTTTCCAAATTCAACCAATCTGATGCCAGAATGTGATCTCAGGCATTTCTTTTGATGTCTTTACTCACTGTTGTACGTCATTGCTCGATGATTTTCTGTGGGTTACTCGATCCCTTCAAGTTCTGTCGTATCACCTGTGTGACCCCATACTTACGTTCCTGCAGACTGCTCCAAAGTTATGCAACCTATCCACGACGAGGTGAGGACAAATGTTCAGGTAAGTTCCACTGGTGTTGTGCATGACGAATACTTGTCTAATGCATAAACCTTGGTGTTTGCGTCAAACAAAGTGCGAAGTCAAGAATATATTGTGTTCTACGAATTATAATCAGAAATCTATCAGAGGTTTTCCATGTTATACGAAACGTGAAGTAACAAACTGGAATGTGTCATAAATCACTCTATCACCTCCAACTATGTGGTGTAAACAAACCCGTCGAATTTCTGAAACGTTTGCCGTTAGTTTCAAAAACAGATACACCAGCAGAACAAAAAAAGATTTTTGAAGTCAGTGCGAAAAACAAACCTCAAGTTGGGTGTGAGGTGCATTAGCGCACATTACATTAACATACCTACTGTTGATCGTCACTTGATAAGAAAGGACGGAAATCTCTATCGATCTCAGGTCAGTATATCAGTAATATAACGACATTTACCATTTTGATGAATATTTTCCGCCAAAATTTGGAAAATCTTTGAATATTTATTGCTCATGCTTGAGCAGTAAAACATGTGTTCAAAAATAACTGATTCTTGACCTATTGTGCCAGTGGGTTTAATTGTGAACATACCGCAATAATCGAAAAGCTTTTTGCATCTGTCAGTTGTACGCCTTTCGTGTCCACAAAGGTGACGCTATTACGACGGATGAAGGTAGGAAAAATAGATTAATTATGTAGCCACTTTTGACAACAGCAGTTTAGTCTTTATCCCGTATTTGTTCTCAAACACTTTTGATAATGTACTCTCTTCTAATGGTTGTTAGATTTCAGCATTGCTTTTACATTGCATTATCTCCCAATGTTCTTGGTCAAAACCAACTGGAGTCTAGGCCTATCTCATTGTTTTATGCAGGAAGTTTTTAGCTTAGTCCTGGAAAAGTTGCTGAGAAATGTGAACGGTCAACGAGTCAGCCCAATTCGAACAGCATTCCTGAAAGAACTCTCCATTTCAGCAGAAAGCATACAAATTTATGTCACTTCTTCAGTTAATGACCAAAAGTCATGTAAAATGTTGACGTGATGTAGGACTTCAGACGGAACATCACAGAACGTTGACATCCCAATACTCTTAAATACAATACATGACAAAGAATGTCTGCCGCACAACTTAAAATATCTTCAAACTTCAATCTGCCTTCAACTAGATTAAAAATCCATTTCATCTCAGGACCCAGTATTCCAATATCCGTTGTAAAATACCTGTTGGAATCATGGGAACGACAAAGTGGCAAACCAAAATTTGTTTTCTGTGTTTGAGCATCAAGCTAATTACAAAAAGCAGGTCGTGAGAACAATTAATCTTCCTCAGCTCACAGTAAATCAAGCTCACGATTTGGAACAGCGGTTGTGTAATTGATAACAAACGCGTTGTCCCTAACCTCTGTTGACCGTTTTTCTGACATCCTAGTCAGTGTTTTTCATTTTTACTCTGTTGCAATCAGCTTAATAATCAAATACATAAAATGGGTTTTGTTCGCTACATTGTCATTCTCATGACTCCACTATTCATCGGTTGTTGACGAAGTGTTTGTGCCATTATGCCTGTATTTCGCCCATTTGCATTCAATCTGCTATGTCAGTTTCCAGACCCTAGCTGCTTGTCTAGCGCTATGATATTTGCTAGGGTCCAGTTACTGTCAGTCGTGTCAACGTGATCGGAACGCCCAGACGATGGAACTGAATAGTGTGGTTCAGAGAGAGTGTGTCCTCTGTTTTTCGCGGCATCACCCGTTTCTCACTGGTGTCACAACACTTGCTGTCTTTCTCCATTTTGCTTGGGCACTCTTCAGTATGCGTTTTCTTACAATGAGGATTATTTACTGTAATGTTTTATTATACATCCTGTGCTCGATTGAGCAAATGTGATCCACTTTGTCCAGACAGCGAGCAACCTACGCTTTGCAAAGCTGAGCGGATAAAAAACGAATCCGTACGAACTATCTTCACAAATCTAAGCTATCATATTTCCCGCTGCTGATACCCCCTATGTGTCCCAGTCGACCTGTAAACTTGACCACAATTTTAGCTCCAAATCAAATAATTTTCATAAAATAGGTATTCAGCTACTGTTGGCAGGTTGCGAAAGTGAGCTACTAACTGTGCCTTTTTATGGTGTTAAATGAGCCTAAGTGAGTCATATTTCAGCATTCCCATATAATGTGCATTATTAGCAAGATTTTGGATCGTGTCTCTGAGGTTTTTCCCATTTTGCTAACTAATACTACTTCACTTTTGTACGAGGCCACTTTCGCACCACTATTGCGTATTGTTCCAAATGATTGGAATACGATACGAAATTAAATCACACCGGTCTGCTCTTCTCGCTGTTTGCGCAATGGCCTGACGTTACTACATGCATCTTTCACTCACTATTTTAGCTCCGTCGCACTACTAACAGTTTTTCCTCAGCAATCCACGACAACTCCAAAATATCCTCATGTCCTGGATACTGGTAATTTGGAACATTGTGGTGATCATTCTCAATATCTATGTACATCTTCTGTGAGTCAAATTTTGATCACCGTAACTTGTTTGAACTCTGCAAATTTTCCGATGTATTCGTTCAATTTGTTTCACTGTTAGTCCAATGAGGTACGCCTACATTTAATTAGGCTATCCAGTAACTCGTTCTCGACCAATACATGCCTTTCCGTTCGTCAGTAGGGTCATTCATTATAATGGCACAGGGTTGCTTACATTCCGCTCTTCTCATGCAAACACAAACAAGCGGGATTCCTGTAACTATCGTAAGTTTTATTAGCGTTCTTTATGAACGGTGTGGTCCTGATGAGTGTATCTCAGACGATCGTCAGAAGTTGTTAACCGACATACATATGTGCTCCCAACCAGAAGCCAGTGAATTGCACGCCCGTAACTGATCGCAGCAAGCTTTTTACTAAAAGGAAGGTAACACTGAAGTGCTGTCACCAATAACCACGCATATCATGTAGCAGGTTGGTCTTAGTTTCAGCATTCTTGGAAATTCGACCAGTTTAACTAGATTAGAAGGAACTAACTCACATTTGTAACAAGGATTAGGCAAGTCCGTTAAACGACAGTGTGGCTGACCGTAATCAGTTGAACCCAAAGAGTGTCGTCATCTTGAGTTGTGGGATTGTTTCCATTCTAGAGGACCTATACGCTCCAGTTGTGGAGTTTACCCACAGCGGCTTATTCGAGGTCAGTGGGTATGAACTCAATGAGTCCCTCGAAATATAGCACCTGTCGAGTAACCAAGTAAGTGATCACTTTGAGGATATGCTAACATTGATGGTGAATGTTACCACGACTGTTAATAGGTAGTAAATATTCCAATAAAAATTTTCAAATAAAAAGTATTATCGTTTTAGCAGAGACAACTCGAGGGTTTATATCTTTAGAAACCAGACAATTTTACCAGACAATTTTATTTCTTAAACTTCCTGTAATAACTGAGTTTGCTGACGCAAAACCACGTAATCAGTCATCTGTTACTGGAACACAACTTCAGCACGGAACGGAACTAGCCATTGCTTGTCAATGTGATGAACGTGTGAACAGGGACAATCAAAGTTATACAACTAAATGACTATAGTTTATCTGTCCGCTGGGTATTTGTAAATAAAACAGTTCGATGCCAAAACAAGTGAACATATTTTAAATACAAGCTTACGCATCTTTATAGCAGAAAATCCTGTGTAGATAACTCTAGTGTTGTGGCAGAAAATGATAAATCTATATAGAGTGCTCATTCGCATTCACAAAAAATGGTTTAGTGAACGACTCGGTTGCAATATTCTGGTTGTATGCAAATTGTATTTGCAAATGATATAACAGAACCTCTTGTGATTTCTCCTCAGCCACCTTTTAATACCTGCTCGACCAAGCTAGTACGATCCTGAGTCAAATCGATAACGTTCCTTCTTTGTTAGTCATGTACATTGATGAGAAATCAAAAGCATACTTATGGAATCCCGGTCTATGAAAAGTGTTAGAAAAAATGTCCATCTTCGACACAAATAATCTAAACTAATGTTAATTTGCTGCGGGTAAAACAGAAGTCCTTAAGTCCTCAGCACGAACTGTGGATTTCAAGGATGGCAGCAAAGCAGATATGTTCCCGTTAACCATAATTTTCACTACTGGACTGGTGGTACATAGGTCAAGTTTATCAGATTCTGTGTGTGTCGATAGTCGGTGTTCTCCAACACATCACACCTATGACATTATCCTGCTCCTGCGTGGTCATTTGCCACTACGCTATCCCTCGACGTATTTCGAAGGTGCACGTCATATCTAACGTCAGACCGTTTTACTAGCTCCACCGCCAGTTCTAGCTGATCGCAGTGCTTTTAGCGAGGCAATATTGCACACATGTCAGTCGAAAATGTACAAAATTATCATAGTTTGGAAAGTTTTAAACCACCACGCATTAGGCTTGTGGGATTGTAAACTGAGATTGTGAGAACGTTTGGAAGGGTAAAAACACAAAGAACTTAAGTTTATATTATCGTCCCTGGTTTTGTATCTGCTAAAATTTACAGTTTTATTAGCTGTTATCTCAACACTCTTTCAAAAATCCTCATGTTTCAAGTCTTCCTTGATGTGTCGTAAGTCACGGCAGTGACAGCATAGTGATCAGAACGTGTTCTGTGTTCTCCATCATTAAGAAAAATTAATTGTGATAAATGGATTGAGAATAACACAACGTTATGAGTATGATTCCGATTACAAAACTCCTGAGGAAGGCCACCTGAGGTGGTTGAAACGTAGAGTATCACAACTTGCTCATAACGTTGTGTCATTCGCAATCCATTTATCAAACACATGTTATTCACGACACCCAAGCGGTTTGACTTCATTCATACAAAATTCGGTGAGGATATCTTACAAAAAATATTTATCTTTAGCCGAGAACGCTTGTTTATATGTGTGAAGAAATGTTCAGTATGAGTTTGAAAAAACGCTTTCTTTGCTGACCGTAAAACACCCGCTAATCTGGTCTTGAATAACAAGCAATTGCTGAACAGATAACTGTTGACAGCTTCATGCGTAAAAAATATGTTTGGCCATATGTTACTTGGGAAGATCAACTAGAAAAGCTGTTTAGTTAAGTGAACGTGTTTTTCATGAAAACCAACTAATTCCTATTTTAATGAGAAATCAATAGTTCTCTTTTGGAATAAGCTCATGTGTGTGTGAAAAGTTTTAGCCTTTTCCACTCGTCGTCAGAACTGAATTGGCCATCTGAAAAGATAAATTTCTGTCCAAGTGTAAGCATGCACAAGACTTAATTGAAGTGGTTAATAAGAAATAAATTACAATAAGGTATGAAGTTCAAATTTAATTGGATGAACAATTAGAAACCTGACAAGAGTGCGGACGTACGAGACAGTGTGGAATGTTACACGACCAACTGATGAACGTTCATTTTCTTGTTCTAGGTTTGATTAGCTTGTCAGAGCCAGAAGCATTTCATAGTTCTTCACATAATTCGACGAGTTCCAAGCGACCGTAAATTTTCATGTTTGAGTGAATGTATGACAGAAGTAAATGTGCTAGATTAACCAAACTTGTGGACAAGAACAGGCATCGACACATTGTCACGTGATGCTCTAAAACCTGAACTGCATGAAAAAAATAATTGGCCATGTATGCCAACTGTGGCGATGAAAAAATATACGTGAAAAGTCATAGAAGTTGTTAATTTAACTAAACGGCTTATTTCGTGGTCGAGGGATTGCTAGGTAAATTTGGATATGAAGTTCTACGAAAGACTTACATAATCTATTCGGTCAAGGAGGATTTCTTATTTCAAACTGGTCAATGCGTGGCCACAGCGATATATTCGAGTGCGGAAAATGTTCAGCTGGAGAGCGCTGGCTGTCATCACCGGTAGGAACAAAAGCACCACAGAACAAGATTGCAAATAATTGAGGCGAGCCGCTTTCAACCAACAATTTTCTCAATTAGCTTCGAACTCCGAGTGATGTGAAACAACCAGAACACTGGAAAAGTGAAATATTTGATCACCAGACGGTTAGCGAGTTCACCTGAGAAATTTATCTGCGTATGCAAAGTCCACTTAAGGGGCCGTGCATCCGCCCGCAGATCTTCTTGAACCTCTATTTGATCCGCATCACGGTAATAGCTTCAGGTATCGGGATCTAACTTCGGAATCGTTTGCTTCTGATTTGGTTTACCGCAACAACAGCAAGTCGCACAACGTCGGTCAGGTAGAAGAGAAATCTGCAACACTAAATTCGCTTTACTGGCATACAGTGCTTCGTAATTCATGTGGATGGCTTGGGAAACCGCGCCCTGCCTACAGCCTCTACTTGTACCATCCTATCTGTGTCTTAGTTAGCTTACCTCAAATGTGAACTACTATATGTCTTAGTAAGTTTGATAGATTGAACTTCCCCGAGAAGCTCAGCCGTTCGGTCAAAAAATTCTGAGCCCACCGAACGGTTGAGTAGATGAATAAAGTGAACGACTAGGGTTTAGTGTGGTCCGCGATATTTGGGTTGTCGTGAGAAAGTAGACAAATATCACTTTGGAACAGTTCAACATTCAACGTTCACATTTATTCTGTAGGTGGGTTACTTATGACAAGCTTGATGTGGCTTTTTATGAATGTAGATATGCGACTATGTGTGGAAAGTGTATCACCCACAAATTCTTCAGAATAACTAACATCGGTTGTAAATGCTGTGGTGTGGATCTGCCGTTTAAATTACTTTCGAATGACACGTCTTTATGCTAAGAATGTCAAATCCCCTCGAACGGGAATGAAAACAATCATGACGTTATTACCACGGTTTAGCTGATAAGTGCAAGTTTCATCTCCAGTACATAAATTTTTTACTCAGTATTTACTTAGCGATTTAAATTTAACTGCTTCATAGGCAAACAAAAACTAATTCAAATGTGTGCTGATTGACATCCTCCAAAAGTGCTTCATAAAAATCACTGGCCGTCACGGCTAGATAACAACATCACATGTTGACTCACGAACCGTAATGCGTTTGATGAAATATCGAACAAGGAGGCCATCGATTACAGAATGATGTGACAGTGCATTTGGTCGTCCAATCATGAAGCCATATTTCAAACGGGTTTCAGATTCGCTCACTGTTTTACAACTATTTTTCAAACGGACCCGCTGAAGCTCCGGATTTAAACTTAAGTTGCAGTGTCTTCTGCGGAACGTTACTCTCCCTTATCGATTACTCAGTTTAGATACGGTTCAGTTTGCGTTTTCCAGTGACATGTACCTCCAGTTCACTGAGAATTCACTTGATTCGGCAGTTTCAACCAGTTTTACAAACTGAATAATGGTCCTGTATTAAATCAAAACGTTAACAAGAAATGCAACCAATTTCAGAAAAATTTCACTTGACTGAACTCGTGACGCGCCCAATTTGTGTTCAGCATGCTTCCTTACGTATTCAAGAGTAAGGACCTTTATCAATAATATTTCGTCCGGAAGTTCACAGAAATGGGATCTCAGTCGTTTATCTCTCATGCTGAACGAACGACAAAAAATGAAGTTTGCAAATCTAGACATTAAATTTTGCCTCCCTGATAATCAGTTCCCCATGAAGGTTGCAACCTCAATCACCGTAAAGAGCTTAATTACAAAATGGCACCGCGATACGATAAATCACTCTGGAATAAGTTTGCCGAGAACAGTAATCGCTGTTAAATTGATTTCCTTACTGAGAAGTGGGTGATGATCATCGTAACAAAGTTATGAAATAAACAAGATCTACAGGATAAGATAGTGATTTAAAGTTTCTGAATCATAGATTTCCGACCTCAATTGGAAATATTGCTGGGCATATAGCTTATCTACGAGACCCGTTACTACCAGTAAATACACGTTTGGCTTGCTGGCCTTTACGTCACCAACCTGTTTTGGGTACAGCCTATTAATCTGTCGATCTATTTTTACTGCCGTTAATATAACCCTGCGACTAACGGAGTCGGTAGGTCGGTTCAAGTGAATCACAGTTTCAGTATGGCACTTGTACTAGGACTGTTGGCTGACATCTCAAGACATCTTGGAGAATATATTCCCCCGGATTGTTCAGCTCTGTCTTATGAAACTGCAACACATTTGCTTGTCTGATTTATTTGCGGCTTCTCCGCAAGTGTCATATCCCGCCTGACGAAAAATTACGTTTGAAAAGGCATGTCACAAATATCGGTGATCAGGCAGTCCTGTAGATTCTTCGTTAGTTTATCTCGAAAGTTACAGCGAGCAACGTGCTTTCTAACCGCACAATACCCCATCATCTTGTTCTGGTGTCTTGTTATATATTCAACTTAGATGCTATGTATTACCTTCACTTACTGTTGTAACCCACATTAGCCTACAATGCATTTGTTATTCCAATTCCTCATGTCTCTATGGGTGACAAGTCGCAGTGGCCTACCTAAACGACTGCCCTTACATCTTTGACTTATCTCTGTTGTCTTTCTGTTTCTGTAATTGAAACAGATGACTATGGCATTTTACATTCAATTGCTTGGTCTGTTCGACTTATCCATAGGCTACCGCTTACGTTATTTACAGTTTGGTCGATTAAAGCAACAGGCTGATATGAGTTGACCCAACCTGACTCCCACGCAAGTAATATGATCCGACCGCTGCTCCAGTTGTGTCACACCACCCACCATCAACCTGACAAATCGGGTAGACTTCTCTGTTCCGTAACCAACGAGAGCCATCTAATTTATTACTACAGTTGCATGAATGGAGTGACTTCGATGGGATTTACCATGATTAGTCATTTCTCGCAGTGAAACGTCAGTTCGTTTACAATCCTCTGCCACATAGAACGTGCTGTGCAAGGACTAAAAAAATTCGATCAACGGGTACCAATATATCTTGCGCGTAACACCCAAAGACGGTAACGCATTCAGGTGTAACTAGATACCATGTCTGTATAAAACTATTTTCCCTATCAACTGGTCTGCTTCTAAAGTTGATTGTATTAACGATCCAAATGTAACTTGGAATTCTTTCTATCGAAATCGGGTCAGCAGGTGAGTGTATTTGGTTTCTCATGTTCAGTGAAGAACGTATAAGTTTATCAGTCTGTTTGGTTTGCAATAGTAACAACTTACGTTAAATTAAGTCCGTCTCACATAAAAGCCACCTGGCTTTAAATATCAACATGGGTACAAAACACTCATCCCGCCGTCCATTCAGATGACATAGTCCAATCCTTCCTAACCCTCCTAAGACAGTCATACAAAAAAGTACTAAGAAATGCCGGATGAAGTAAGAATTGAATAAGAGTACAAAAACCTTCAACTGGCATACCGTTTAACCTGTCACTATCAGTCAAGCATAAACAAGGAGAATCTGACAGAGCCCGCATGACACAAATTCACATCATTATTACTGACTAATATGTCATTACTTCGACAGCTTGGGTCGATAATACTCAACATCTGCCTGAATAAGGAAGCTGCGATGGAATATGGGCAGTGTTCAATTTACAGCTAGTAAGTTCCCAAGTGCCCATCAGTTAATAGTTAACAGAAAGACATTTACACAAAAGCTTCGTATTTGTGACTGGAAGTTGGAAGATCAACACAACAGCTGTGCTTTTTCACTACCAAGCCGGACATTTCACGTAGTCTGAGACCTTCAGCGGATGATCAGTTGTTTCGGATCATTATCTTTTGGAACTTCACGGTTTTTCTATGAATGATTACTCCTTGTTTTGTACGACAACATATAACGTTATCATGAAGGTCTTAAGGAAAATCGATTGCTAATTTGTCACAGCACACTGATACAAACTTCGTTAAGGAAAACAGAAATGGAAACACTCGACTACTTAACCCACACTTATTTGCAAACAAATAACCGACCTGTACACACACAACTCTGTGGCAGTGACCTAACTCCAAGTATAGAGAGCTTTCAGTCTACTCAATTGCAGCAGCGCTTTATTCGCGATTGTATCCAACTTCTGATTTTCAGGTCTACACTAACCTGACTGTCGTAGTAGGAGAGATTCTTAACGGCAATCTGTCCTCTCAGTCAGTTATCGGTTAGTTTCAATTTATGCTCAAGACCCACAAATAGGCTTAACTAGTTTGAAGCCGTATTACTTGAATGTCAATGAAAAATTTTCTATATGTTAAAATTCCCTTAAAAATTGCCTGGTTTCCATGTCAGTGGGTCCAATACTGCTATAAATACCAGTCGCTAGCGTGCGTTTGTTTATGTACGAGAAGCTTCAGAATCGAACATATACGCACTTGTGAGAACAAAGACAAGACGGCGAGGCATGGTAAGTATAACCATGAACACGAGTGCTCAGTGCAACTGAAGTACTACCGGGCGTATAACAACCACCGGATTTTAAAGACGAAATATCTAAACTCCTGGTTCACCGTATACCCACAACGGACTATAATAAACCTTGCAGTGTGTGACAGTGAAGATCAACGCTGACGAAATGTTTTATGTAAAACATTCATTCTAGATACGTCTGCGACTCTTGTTCGGACCGAATGAGATCAGGTGAAACATGATCGCTACAATCACTTGAAGACGATCTTCCTCAGGAATTATTTGCAGATTTGAGCTCCTCCACACATATACCTACACACTCAGTCATATTGTAGCGGTTCATGTTTGACACGTGAGCTACACAGTTCATTCTCCAGTTGGTGTATTTGTCGTGAATGAGGCTTATAACATGCCCATCAAGTAAACCGGTCCATCTGTTTCCGACAATGGCGTGACCTTACCGAAACAGTCCTAGGAGACTTGTCACAGAAAATTTTAAAAGGTCAGTCGAAACAAATTTCTCACTAGCTCATCTGTGTGTTAGCTTCTGTTGAAACTGCGTTATCACTTCACAGGATAAGTTTCCCTTTTTGTTTACCGGAGTTTGTAAATACACATTTGTTTGCTCATGTCTAGCAATAAAGAATGTGTACATCATCCTGCTTGTTTGAACAGTAGTTTGGTGGAAACGGTCTTAATAGCAATCGTTGTCCATTCAACTTACTCTGTGCATTCTTTTTGGGTTTTCCACCGACTGGCAAAAATACTAATCCGAAATGGTGAAAGTCCAAACGTTAACCGTACAACTGTACAACTCTGATTCAGAATAGGTTTATACTAGCGTTGTATTTAACGTTTATCTTTTGATCAAATATCGATTTGTACTAAAGTTCTTTTGACGTTTCTTCCTTAATCATCATAAGTTTATGATAAGCAATAGTTGAAAATATCAACAGGACGATTTTGCCTTTTTTCTGAGATAGACAGTACTATTGAAGAATAAATGTTCTTTCCTCATAATGACATTCAAGCTGTCTACACAAAGTAAGAAATGATTGTTGATAATTTCGCTAGAGTGTATTGCAAACAAAAAAACCACGTTCTCAAAATGTACAGTTATCAAGTCGGCTGTCACGTCTGTCAACCGCCAAAGATAATGAAACCGGATGGCATGAATGAGAATGCCACATACTCAAAAAAGTATACCATTGAATAATTTTATCTGATTCATGCACTGTTTGTTCGAATCGCTAAAGTGGAATTTACCAGTTAGATCCTAGTTGATAATGTATTGTTGAATCAGGTTGTCTACGGAAATACAGTCTAGCGAGCAAACTTGTTGAATTATCGAAAAAAGTAATAAGCAGTTTCCTAAAGTTTAACGACAGGTGTATAAACCAATTAAGCTCAGTCTAGCCACAGAAAAACATCATTTTGAAGGTCGTTAACAGTGTGTTATACAGAATGAATGACAGAATCGAAATATGTACGACAACGAATCACAAAAGCTGAACGCGTTGATTCTGCGTGTTGTTAAAACCAGGAATTAGAGTACCCATGCATAGTGAGAAATAAATCTGGTCAGCTGTACAACGAACGAGTGGTGATTTTGCTCCGTGGCAAAAGCGACAATAGAACAGGTTAGCCGAAATAAAATCAGGTTGAAGTTTCCATGTTTCAGGAAGGTCAAATGAAACTCAGCTCTCGAAATCATTATTTATTATTACTGTGACATTCATATGTATTAAGTATCTTTGGAACAACAGCGATTTGGACTTCAATCAACAGTCCTTGATCCTTCAACCGTTTGAACCATCAATACGTGGACTTCATAATAGGAACAACGAAAATATCAGATTAAATGTTCTGTTACATTTGTTCGGAAGACAATTTTGTTTAGCCCGATCTTACAGAAAAGGGAGACAGTAAATAGTCAGTTAATGTGATTCGGTGATTGATGGTCAATGAATACTTTGAGCTGGATTCAGCCGATTAGCTATATTCGAAAGCCACTGAGGGCCTCGACGAGGAGTCGTGAAACCCACTGATCAGAATGAAATTAAATTGTGGTTTATTTGAAAACGATTGACAAGTTTACAGATACACTGCAACAGTTTATTATTCTGAAATGTTGTCCCTTGGTTTGATAATGTTGAGATAAACTTCGATTCTATCTCTAAAATTTGTGTGAAAATCCAAATGATCAGTTAAGACAGCTGAAGATATGTTATTCGAATTTGGCACCACTTGAAGTATGTCTGTCTTGCTGACACATTCTAGAAATTCGTTGGCAAACAACTAAGAAAAATCTTACGTTCAAACTGGCAGGTTATTCGACGTACCCATCAATTCATGCTGCGTGAGCTATGATGAGGCAGTAAACGTGGGTGTTAAATCTCTTCTGGCAAACCGAGACAAAATTGACTCGACAAATCTTACATGGCAAGACCACTAAAACTGGTTGGAGTGATCAGGAAAATAGAATCATTTTCTGGGTACGACAATTCGTCAGAAAAGGCAATTGAAAACGAATTCGAGGACAGAGAGTTGCGCGGTGCTGTTGCCACAAGTTACCATATGAATTCTTTTTACAACCTGAATGTAAGTTAAACAGATACTTACAATATTTGGCAAAAACAACGTTCAGAATGGGACAACTAAATAAGACCTTGAGGAACCAAGGTCAGATTACGGCGGAAGACATCACTAAAATAATCAGTTGTAGAGAGAAACCAGGGTGCGTCAAAGAATGTCAAGAAAGGAGGTTCTAAAAAATAGGTGACGATAGTTGCAAGATAAAAAGGGCACAAAAGTGTATTGTGTGTATGTAGCCACGGTACACATTTAATCATAGTTGTTCACTGCACGAAATAAAAGGAGAAAGGTCGATTTATGTCACAACTTCTAAGAGCAATCGAAACATTGGCAATCGCAGCAAACAAATGTCAACAATTTCCATGGTTGGACCGATCCGATAATTGGATCTCGTGAGAAAAAGTCGAACGCTTTGGACACGTTAGTATTGGCTGCACAAAGTCTGAAGGACAGCGTACATGAGTTGCAAAGCAGCACACACAGTAGTGAGGTTGCATCATGGCAGCCATCTCTGTGCGGGAATGCAAATCGAACAGCTAACAGTTGCCGGCGTGCATTTCAACAATCAGCCATTATCCTGTGAAAGCAACGTGCCAGTGTTGAAGATAAGGTGACAAATCTCAATTCGCTGGGAGAGGAAGGGCTATCCACTTTCAAAACAAGCATGATGGGGTAACGGCAAATAAATTGGACAACCTTCAGTTAGCAAGAAGAAATTGAAATATCTTGCCAAGGCATCAGCTTTCATGTGTTTCGGATGTTTGAGTAACAGTTTGTTCACGCATGAGGCAGTGTTTCTCATAGTTCTCAGAATATAGGAAGCTCCCTCTCTAATGACCGAGTTGACCAAGGACCACTCCGCAGGCAGAATCACACGTGAAATTCGGTCACCAATATTCGGAAGGACTGATACTACGTCGAACCAGTGTTCGTTGGAACTATCTGGAAGGTCGCTTCTCGTCAAGTGGGCAATTATTCAATTTACAGAATAGGTTGCAGAAGCAGCATCTTTCTTTCTGTGGTGGTGCGGGGTTTGAATCGCAACGTAGTTAGCTTTCGATATCTGCTTCCAGGTCGTGTAGGTTTTCTTAGCAACACGAATACGCCACCAAATGATTAATCATCATGTGTGCGGACAAGCTTGTGAGGTGTGCATGCTTAGCAATCACTTCTGTACCACTGGGAATACGCCCGCAAGTAAGCAGCTGATAATGTTAACACTTCATCGCCGTGTATGAAAAGATCGCTGTCAGACTCGAGTTGGGTTATCGCTGTTTTGACCAAATCATAAAGCAACTAGGATTGCTCAGCAGATTTGAATTCAATATATATTATTAGGTTTGTCTGTGGGTCGATTACTGGACTGGTAGCAAGACAGTAGTCTTCTGTCAGCCCACAGCAAACAGACGTGTTTTGATGCTCATTAGAGTACAGCCTGAGGATTGTGACAGTAGACGGTGATGAAATGCATGCTATGCAGAGAAAGACGGAGTAAACTCATCGACATTTCCGACAAAAGAAGCCTATTCTTGTTGAGACGAATTAGGTCCGGTGGCTTCCATACACTTGAGCTTCCGGCAGTTTCATTCGACGAAGTGCGCACTTTTGTCAGAAAGCTCCTATCATAATCAGCGCGGTCAAAGATTACAGAAGGTTAAGTTCTCGGCTCCTGTTCTACTTCACCTCAGTGTAGATGCATACAAGCCTGTGCCAACTAACCGGTGGTCTATTTACATATTTAGTCAAGTTCTCCACAGGTTCACTCCGCTTACCTATCCTGTGGACTGATAGATGTTGGTGTGGGGGTGCTGGCGGTATTTTAACTTTTGATGGGGAGTAACCAACATGTTGAAACTAAGTAGGATGGTTCGTCCTATCTGGAATTGTTGAACGTTAGTTTGGTCAAGGTCTGCGGGGAGACTGACCAATCGGCATTACACAGAGATGGTTTAACGCGACGACCAACGCTGTCCCTACTGCTTTGACTATTGCCACTGTGATTCTTACTGCCACCGCTGTTGCTAATACTCCTACGACTAAGTTTACGATTGCAAGGCAGAACCCAGCCAGGTTGTTCAGATATGACTGCATAACATCATTTCTGAGCTTCACTGTTTCCGAGGCGGCAATCTTCGTCCGGTTTGGTTTACCATCACTGGGAATCTCGGTCGGTCACGGATGTCAACGATGTTACCGTACACCGACAATATAAGGTCACATCTGACAAAAGCCAGGTAACAGAACTATGAAATAGCAGTCATCTAATCGAAGCGGCAAGGGTAGCAATTGAGGAACCTACCCTGGAATCCTCCAACCCAACCTGAAGATCTGTACGAACAGAAAATAAATGAGACGGCTTTATCTTGAGGGAGGAAAGTTGTGGTGATTACAGCCTGTTGGCGGTAAGCTCATGAACAACAACACGTCATGGGTATACGTCCATCGACTAGAACGACACGACTACAGTAAATCAGGTTTGTCCTAGTTACCTTGCTGCTACTGGTCCGGCAGCTGTCAAACAGGTGAGCCCTGCGTGACTGAAGTATCTGGAGAACGCGAGGTGACAAGCATCTTCCTGCCTCACATTCCTTAGCCATTTGCCATACGTATTGTCACCCATAAAAGTAGTTGCAACCTGAAATACAATGAACTCGTAGCTGTATCCAGAGCTCGTGGTCTTCTATTTCTATTGCACTTTAAGCCCAAACGTGTGTGGAATATCATATTCGGTTAAGTGAAGCCGGAAGAGCTGTTTGACAAGTTAACAGATAAATCTACTGGTAGTCATCAAATACCGTTTACTTAGAAATACATAGGGATTTTGTAAACACTTTATCACATTAACCATTTCAGACCTCGTCAGCGTCATGCACGCCGGGAGGTCATACCGATGACTCGTGAACATGCGCTGGATTACAGTGCAGATTTTTGTATCCGCTACACTGATCAATTACTTTCACCAGCTGTTACGTTTTCCTTTCTCATAAACGGATTTAGATGAGCTGTTTTTGTTAGCCTGCAAACAGACAAGTCAAGGTTTGGGTCTGAAGAGCATTACTACATAGCCCGTGTCGTCATTGGGCTGGAAAACTTCATGTTGAGTCAATATGACCGAGTACACCTACTCAATAAGCAGCGATCGGAGACAAAAATACAGAGAATATTAGCTAGAATACTTGTAAGTGTTCCGTGAACAAAAGTATACAGCAAAACCCAGTGGCTGAAATGAAGACCGCATCGACTGATTTTATTATTCGGTGAGTCAGATGTTCACTACAGATGTGGAACCTAATTTGTTGGATCGTTCTACTCATGTGGACATGAAAATTATACAGCACACCACACCCTTGGGTGCTATAATTAATTATTTGTGTTGATAAGTAGTACAAATTTTCGGCTCCGCTGCAGCCTATTCTGCTCCCTTTGTTCCCAAACTAAATTTTCCAACACGAAATAATTATCATGGGTATTTGTTGATTATTCGCGTGAGTGTGACGCAAAGATCTGTGGTTTTTAGCTTTGATTAACCAACGTTGCTACAACCCACTACTCTTATCAGTTTAATTTGACTGTGACTGACCTGCTGCATGATGTTTATCAGTTTGTTCTTTCATCGAGCTTGGCAGCTAGCTTGTAAACTACTCTTCACCAGTCTAGGTGACTCCATCAAAGGTTAGATATCTTAGTATGTGGATTAAATCGAAATTCTTCGCCTTGATAAGACCACCTTGATTAGGACTAAACCGTTTGCGATCCAACTGCCAAGCTCCGTAAACAGCCATTAACTGCAGCCAAAATTCATCAGTTATTTTTGACAGCATATAACGGTTGTTCATACTGAAAGCATCACAATCTAGCCTATGTGACACTGATGCTTTCCAATGGCGCCATAATTCCCGTCAAACCGATAGCAGTAAACGTCTCCGTGTTGAACAATTTCTAAAACACTGAAGCAGTTAACTAAAGCCTGTCTGCCAACCACATATGCAAGAACAGAAATTCGCTGCATCACACAACACATTAAAATAGTACCACTGCCATACATATGGAAAAGGTTTTTTCCACATACAGTCGTGAAAGAAGAGAATGAATCATCTTGTGTGAATGTGGGTTAATAAATCCTATATACGCAGAAATTTCTGAGGTGTCATCTGAGCGGACAACAACAATGTAGATGCTAACTCAATTAGTTTCTCTACAGTTCAAAGAATTCGCGTCAGTTCTATAAAAATTGCAATCAATCTAGCAAGTTACCCTCATTTTCATTGTGTTAATCGATAAAGATATTTTGCTAGATAAATCGGTTTAGTAAACGTC